>JANEMJ010040543.1:0-35554 GCA_024361745.1 Cacatua alba
CCTGCCCATGGCAGGGGGGTTGGAACTAGATGATCTTAAGGTCCTTTCCAACCCTAACTATTCTATGATTCTATATGCAAAGCTTATCTTTCTCTTTGTTTCAGCTGTAAAACTATTAAAAATGTTACTTTGAGGAACCACAAAGTTGTCCTAGATGGATGCTGCAAAAATGAAATTATGAGGATCACGAATAGCCCAGGACTTGGGCTGTTTAATCCTGGATTATCTATGACTTACTGATGTCTTAGATGATGGACCAGAACTAGATGTAATCAACTTCATTAGGACAGCATGTAGAAACGCACTGTATTTACTCAAGAATTTTCAAAGGAGAAAAGAGGCAGCCTTTTGTAGAAAAAGCTTATCCTAAGCCTGGCATCAGAAAACTATGGAGCTGTGGGCTTCTGCTGCATGCAGACCACAGCCCTTTGACCACAGTGTGAACAATTAACAGGTCCACTGAGTGCAGATCTGAACTGTCCAATGGTCAATGGCACTACATATTTTTATATATAAGACAGAGCCAGAAGAGATGTGAAAGCTGGCTGCTTGTCTGGCCTGCTCCTGTTCTTTGCCACCTACACTGATGGATGGTGACAGTGCACTTACGGCACAAGCATACAGACAGCTGCAGGAAAGCAACATAAAGAGCTTTGGTTAGCATGTCTGATTCAATAAAAACAGCGTGGTTTTCTGACACCAAGATGGCTTCACGGTTCCAAGCCTTGAGCCAGCTTCACTGTTACACTTCTGTAGGTTCCAGAGTAAATTGTCTCTGCAGAACAAATGTGTTATACAAGCTATTTATCAGGTTCTTATTTAGGGGCGCCTGTTGGAAAGCATATTCACATGGCTTATGAGGATTTCAAGGGGTTATCAGTACAAAAAAGTGTTTACCCAATCTGTGCTGATGTCCAGGACTGGATGCTCAACTAAAATCTCCTTTGAAAGCTTGTGTTACTTGCCAGTCCCATGGCAGGAAAGTAGATGTTTATGTATCCTTTCAATCTGTCCCTCTATCTGAATAGCAGGGAAAAAACCACTATTAATTTCACAACCCTGTAAGATCATGTACAACTTAATTGTCACTCTGCTATCTCTATTATTTCTCTTTCATTGCATTTTTCATGCACTAGAAAGAATCATTTCTATATATGTTTACATATATTTGTGTAGGTATATACGTATATTGTGGTTAATGCTGTGGAATCTGAGACACATATTCATCCCTCAGCATCACCACTTAGCACAGTCTGTTCTCTGCCTTGTATGTTGCAACCTTTTTCCTATTCACCCACCTCGCCTATTTAGTCTATGGCAGGAACTGCTCTTGCTAGTCCCATGCCCAGTGCTATTACACTGTTGCCTAGGCCCTCTAATAACAGAAAATAATAATGATCATAATCTTAGAAACCAGAGTTTGAAAAACAAATGGATTTCCAGAGATGCTTTGGTCAGTTTTTTGCTTTGTGTATGCAGCTTCCTCAGTGCTGGCACCAATTCCACATTTGCCCCAGTTGGTAGGAGAACTTTGTGTATTATTTTTATATAATTTTTATATTTAGTTTTAAAAATATCAAAAGGGGGAAAAATAAATAGGAACTTAGTCACCAGGGTATGAAAAACTGCTTTTTCTAGACATCCTGGTTGACTTCCAAGATGCATCTGACAGCTAGAGAAGTGCAGTCCATCATGGCTTTTTCCATTTCCAGTCCTTTCCCAGCCAACTTACTGTCCCATCAGTAAGCTGGCTGGGGCACAAAAAGTTGGAATGGGTCACAGCCATGATAGCTGACCACAGCTGACTAAAGGGACATCCTATACCATATATCATCACACTCAGCAACAAAAGGTGGGGGAAGAAAGAGAAGGGTGATATTCAGAGTACTGGCGTTTTGCCTTCCCAAGGAACAATCACTCGTGATGACGTTCTGCTTTCCTGGAGATGGCTGAACACCTGCCTGCAGATATGAAGGAGTGACTGTATTCTTTGGTTTGCTTTGCTTGCGTGCACAGCTCTTGCTGTACCTGTTAAACTGTCTTTACCTCACCCCACGAGTTTTCTCACTTCTACACCTCCGCTTCTCTCCCGCATCTCACTGGGGGGAAAGTGAGCCAGTGGCTGTGTGGGGCTCAGCTGCCTGCTTGGGTTAAGTAAGCCATGACAATTGCTTAACAAAATGCTAGGCTGACTAGCAAAATGAAATAATGTAAAATGGACTTCAAAGTTAGCACAGGACCTTCCCTAGGTCTCTAACCAAAAGCAGTAAAGTGATGTGGGTCTGGATCTACTCACATACATACTAATTTTCTGGTTTTGTATTTGGGGTTTTGGGGATCAGGCGTAGCACCGTATGACTGCTATTGGGAGCCCAATCAAGTATCTTTACCTAGCAGACATGGCAGGTAGGATTAATAGTAGTTTCAGGTTACCTATGTTTCACTCTGTACTGTAGGACAAATACACCTTGCATATCACAAACTGTATTACAGATCCATGAGATGCTATAGTGACATGAGCATCTCATGTATTGTAAAAGAAACACTTCACTTGGTCCTTGACATGTATATATAAGATCAGTAAATCTGCTTAAATCTAAAAGAAAACAAAAAGAAAATTTGGTAAATTAATGTATGAAGACACTGTTTTAATTTTACTTGATCAGTTCTTAAGCTAAAAACAACTGACTACCATGCTTTATTGGCACATGGATACTATTCCCACGTGTACAACCATGACCAGCTCAGAGCCAGCCAGCTTCATTAAGCCGCTCCTTAGTAACTCTAATCCTGGTGTTATGTATTCCCTCTGGGACCAGCAAGCAGAACCTGTCCTTTTTCATGAAGGCCAGTATTTTCTCTCAACTGTTTTCATTTCCATTTTTTAAAGCCTATATGGGGAAAGGTGAGATTAATGTGGCCTAATTCTGTGGTGCTCAAGCATAAGCACTCTTTGCTAATGCTAATGGGAATTGCTTTGAGCTGCAAATGCATGAACAAATCTGAATGTGGGCTGAAAAACAAGTACCCCAGGTCTTCTGCACGTGCCTGATCACACAAGTTCCTTCTGGTCTTAAGGCTTTACCTAAGATTGGAATTGCTCACAAGTTTGTAGAAGCAAATTTTTAAAACATCTAAAAATCTGCATTTATACAATTTTGCCATTAATGCCACTGATATTGTTTCCATCTGTTTAACCTCTGCTGTGCCATACTGCAGGTCTGTGTGTGTGATGTGGATGTAGGACTGGGAAAAAGCATTCTGAACTTCTAACAACTGGAGGCCTTTGGTCTCCTGAGACAACAGAGGACCAGGAGACCTTTAGTGTAACCAAAGCACGAAGCAGCATTCCAAACCATGTGCTCAGGACACATCTCCGCTTTCAGGAATTGCTGCTGGATCACCCACTGTCCATTACTCTTCCAGAAATGAATCACTACACAATCACACCACAAAAACAGTAACAGTTTTTAATGACTTGGAAGTTCTCATACCCTTACAAAAAGACCTGGTGAGTTGGTATAACACTGTCTGGAGTAAAAAAAGGTTGTGCTTTGCAATCTGCAATAGGCTGGAAACCAAATAAGAAAATTCAACTTCAGGAATGCAATTTGTTAATCTCTCTTCAAGTGATTGTCTTGAAAACATCAAAATGAGGCCTCACTTGACCTAGATCTAGGTCAACAGAGAGATAATTGCATCAAAAACTACAGCGTCGCTAATCTTATGAGCACAGCAGTGGTTTTGAGCAGGTTGTCAACAAGTGGAGAACCCCTACTAGAGAGCCAAGCCAGAGTGTGTGCTGTGAACAGCAGTGCTGCAGTAAAAACCCGAAGCATTTTCTTATGGGTGTAGTGAATAGTGTAAATTCACACTGTATCAAACCTCAGATTAGACTTCACACTGTCTGCAAAAATGACTGTGAGTGAAGGTGTTGCAGGGGAAAACTGGAGAGGAGGAAGTGCTGCACGAACAGGCAATGGGAACACGAATGCCTCACCATCACCTTTCCAGGGAGGTCCAAAACTCATCCCTTAGATGTTCTGCCTCTTTCCTACACCCCCCACCTGGCCATGGGAAGGACATGAACAGGTCCCAGAAAAATGCAGCATAGGGATGATCAACAAAGTGTGGAAAGAGGGGGGAGGAATCACAGCATCTTGTATATTTTTCCTTCAAAACATGGTAAAATTAATACAAGTCCAGATGACATACATGTCTTGGTATGCGTTTGTTTTATTAACAACATGCCCCAAACAGCTGTAATGCTCTGTGCACATGTGGGGTAGGGTTGTCATGGTAAATGCTGAGGGCTTGGTGTTGTAAAACCAGGTAAATCAGTGGCAAAAGTGTCCTTCACTCTCTGTGTGGCAATGCTACACTCTACTCCCATCTTTGAGCCAGTTTATAAACATCTTTGAGCTTAAGTTTCTTTGGCACAATATGCCATTACTAAGGCAAGAGTAAGCATATGTGGTATTTTTAATCTTTCTGACTGGAAGTTATACTATGGTTTCTGACAACATAGTGAAGTTTATCTTCGTAAATAAATTTACCTTTCAGCAAGGATTCCTGGGAAGGAGGCTTCCTACAGGTGCCTCATCTGCTGCAAATGCCATGCGAAGTTTCATTTCCTCTGAAGTTTCTGCAGCGATTTTTGTCTCTGTAATAAAATTCTCCATAACAGATGGGTGAGGGTCTCTTTCTTTTTTGCTGCTTTGAAGCAGCACCTTCATTCGGGTTGAAACTAGTTCGAGCAGCCAGGGAGAAATCTGGATTTCAGCAGATCGGTATTTGCATGCAGAACCCAACCGTGTTGTCTGACCTGCTCTGCATCACACCCACTGAGAATCTGGCCCGATTTTTGTGCAAGAAATTATGAACTTCCATTAGGAGAGACTAAACAATTTCACACAAGGGCCAGGATCACACACTCTATTTTATAGAGAAAGAAATAGAGCAGAGAGAAGAAAAAATAAGTGATTTGTCCCAGTGCAGCAAGACAGAGTCAGAAGGAATTTTTTAAAACATTATTTTACTTTTCACAAGGAACTGTTTCATGAGCCTGAACCTCATAGAGTAAGGAAGGTAGGAAGCCATGATTTCAGTGGGATGGAAGATGGAAGGATGGAAGAAGGAGGCAAAAGCTTTGAGGACTTATCTCCTCAAAAAAAACCCACAAAGATGGACATGGTGAGGCACTGGCACAGGTGCCCAGGGAAGCTGTGGCAGCCCCTTCCCTGGCAGTGTTCAAGGCAAGGTTGGATGGGGCTTGGAGCAACCTGGTCTGGTGGAAGATGTCCCTGCCCATGGCCGGGTGTTGGAACTAGATGATCTTTAAGGTCCCTTCCAACCCAAACCATTCTATGATTCTATGAGGCCCTAACTGTTAAAGGCAGCCCTATGTTTCCCTTTCCTTGCATCTGACTGTGGTTGCTCATAAACGCCCTGATAAAATCTCAGAACATTTGCAAATAAGCACACAATATTTTCAAGAGATTTAAATGAACCTCCTCATGTCAAGTGGAGTTAACTGGAGTTCATGTAATGACAATAACTTTTCCTCAGAAAAATCTCATTTGCCAGAAGTGAAGCATTATACACTTCTGGCAGTGTATAATGCAGGAAAGGCTGCGTTCAGAGAGTTTTTTTACACTTTCAAGGACATCTTATAAAGTTTTGAAATTATCAAAATAAAAAGTCTCAGGAGTTTTGATGTTAAAAATTCTGGTTCTCCAGCTCAGCACCACTTTGTTTCAAAATATAACCAAATTAAATTCAAAGCCCTTACTCAGGGTGGAAAAAAATGCTGCCACATCTGACAACCAATTCTACACAGTTTTCGTGAGCATCAATTATGCCATAAAGCAAGAAAAGTCAGAGCTTGTAAGCAAAATTCATCACTTCTCTGTGTCTTGGCTAGTCAGCTAAAATGGGGCAAAGTAGGTCTCAAGCATTATTAGTTGTTTATGAGTACCATTGTTCAGCAGAGCACCATTATTTCAGTCAGAATATGTTTTAAGGAACAGCCATAGAGAGCTGGTTTTCTGCCATCTGGAAAAAATAAAAGATCCTGATCCTAAGACACGTTTGTGACGTTTGTAATGTAGATATGATGCTGCACGCATGCAGAAAATGTGCAGGTAATGATTTTTCCTTGTGAGCGTATGAGGCATTTTTGGGTGATTTATTGAACTGTTTTTCTGCAAAGGTAAGGAAAAAATATTATGGGTGTCTAAGTAGAGGAGTAGGTCTCCCAGAGGTGCTCGCTGTCTCAGTGCAGTCCAGCCGCAGTGTCCCACTGAGATGGCTTTTAACCCCGGCATGCAGTCAGATGCTGTTAATCCCCTGCTCATAGCAGACCCACTGCACCGGACACCCCACTCCCATCCAGTGGGATGGGGCTGAGGATGCAGGAGGAGGGTGCATGAAAACCAGACCCCTGTTTTCTGGCCATGCTGCTGTCAGTCAGAGTGGATGATGGCTGAAAAACATAAATAAGCAGACCAAGAAGTACGTAGGGCCACAGTGAGTGACAAGCTGGGGTAAGACATGGGCAAGTCTGGGAAGTAGTGTGAGCTGTCCCTGCCCATGGCAGGGGGATTGGAAGTAGATGACCTTGCAGTCCTTTCCAACCCAAACCAGTCTATGATTCTGTGATTCTAAATGCCTGTTTTCTCCTGGATAACCTCAAAATCATCTCACTGTCAGGGTGCTGAAGCACTGGCACAGGTTGTCCAAAGAAGCTGTGTCTGCCTCATCCCTGGCAGTGTTCAAGGCCAGGCTGGATGGGGCTTGGAGCAACCTGATCTAGTGGAAGGTGTCCCTGTCCATGGCAGGGGCTTGGAACTGGATGATCTTAAGTTTCATTCCAAACTAAACCATTCTATGATTCTATGCTTCTGTGAGGCTGGAGTGATGGGGATGGGACTTGCTGTGACTTTCACCATTGCTTTTGCCCACCCACCTCCCCACCTGCAGCACCTGCCTGACCTCTGCCAGGCTGTAGGAGCTCACAGCCTCCCTAAAACACCACATTGGGGTATCTTGGTACTTGGCTGCTGGGATAGGTGCCTGCAGTTGTAGGCACCCTTGGCCAAATGTGTTACCTGACATGTTCAGCATGTTTAGTGTAAAAACTCTCTTCTGTCCCTAATCCGCAGAAAATTTTGCCAACAGCATGCTCAAGTCAAGGGTCTGTCCCCTGCTTTAAGCACTGAGCATGGGCTTCATCATGCTTATACATCTGTGAGCATATTTTCAAGTGCTTACACACTTACGTGCCATACAGCATCATAAAATAAAAGGAAAACACGTGTTCTGTGAGAGTAGACAGACATGGGCATTATCAAATAATCTGGCTGCAGTTATAAATATATAATATTTAAATTTACAAATCTGCTTATATCTAAAAGCCATTATTTACTTTGTACATAAAAGCACTTTACGTCATACACACATAATAAAGAAATGGAAAGTCTGAATTGCTCTGCAAACATAGGACCTCATCACCTACTAAGATTTAAGAAAGAAAAAGTTCACATAGAAAATTTAAACTGGGGCTACCAGGGTGGATTAGCAAGAAGATCTAGTGATACGTATCAGAAAACTGAGCTCTTTTTTTAACAGTGCTCTTTGTATAATGTGCTTTAACACAACAGATATAAATTATGCTTATCAATCACTGTATTCTGTGGATTTCTTCCTTTTGGCCACCTCTGCTTGTGAAATGTACACTATGCTTGAAACCTTCACCTCCGTCAGATCTGGTTGCTCTACATTTACGAGGGCTTACAGATAAAGGACTATATTCCCCTCGGTGTCTAAAGAAACTAGATTAAAACTGAGATGAAGAGGGAAAAAAGAAAACAAGCAAATCCTGCTTTATAGCTCCAGTTCATCACTATTTCTGCACATTACCTCTCCTGTGTTTAATAAAGACCTCTCCTTCATTCCAGGAAGAAGGGTGTTCTTTCAGTTAAAGTACATGACCAGCAAATCAGGACACTCAGCTTTTGGTTTCCACTTTGGTACGTTTGTTCCTTGGCTTTGGGAAAAGGACATCATTCCTACCTACCATGAATTTCACAATGTCAAGCAGGTTAATAACCTCAAGAGGGAGCATGAGTATTCACCTCCCCTCCCAGGTGAGCAGCCCAGGTCCTCTGCAGCCAGTCAATCGGAGGGAATATCCATACTCCTTACAAGCAAACTGGGAGCAGGAGCCCATCTTCAGAGCCACTAATTGCCCTCACCTCTCTCCCCCTCGTGACCACAGAGAAACTACAGATGCTTACATAGGCATCTGGCTTTAGTTGCCCAAGGAGGACAGAGCGGTCACCCTCCCATGTCCATGTGCAGAGCAACATGTTTTCACATGTAATTGGGAGGAGATTTGTGCCTTGAGATTAATCATAGACATTTTTCAGATAAATATGCTAATGCAAAGTACTCAATATTCTTGCACTCAATTATAATCACTCTCATAATAACCACTTTTCCCTCAGTAGGAAATCAGTTTTACATATTTATGAGCCTTAGTGCAAAGATCTGAATAATTGAAGTCATATTGGAACCGTCATGTAAGAAAAGGTTTTGATTTTTATACTACACATTTTTGTATACACTGATGTAATTTTGTACTTGGATGTACACATTACAGTGCCCAGTCCCTTTAGAGAACCTTCACTCAGTGCTTAGAAAATCCACAGAAGCCTTGGGGTTTTTATTTCTAAAAGCTGACCTAAAACTTACCCCTTGCTTAGAAAGTCCTGCAAGGTCTCAGCAGCACCCAGTTTTTTTGTATCTAAAACATGAAGTGAAAGATCCACTGTGTGGCACACTGTTAACCAGGGGAAGAGGAATGAGATATCACCCCTTTGGACATAATAAGGAATCCTGATTTAGTTATTTCCCTTTTACAAGCTTGCATGCTCCTTCATTGCTGCTGGATTGACCTGCTCTTCAACAAAGTGTACGTGCGACTTTGAAACATGTGAAAAGGGTAAGACATGAAAACATGAAAAATGGTGGGGAAAAGTGAGATAGGATGGATTTCAACTTATAATTGCTTTGTTTAACCTTTCACAGTCCTGCAACTTGTTCCCCATATTCAAAAACATGATGTATTTCCTTCTATTTATTATTTGCACTGGGCTACTGAAGAAAAAACCCAGTGAAGTATACCTCTGAGTCAAAACAGTCTTGCCAGGAATAACAGCAAAGCTCTTGCACCGGTGCCTCATTAGTTTATGGAAAACAGGTCCCTAAGGAAATGAGGGGTGTAAATAAATTTAAAACACTTTAGCCTTGCAAGTACAGCGGATGCCAGGTTTTTAAAGCAGTGGTGGCTCAATGATGCCTTAACACTGTGTTGCACATATCATAAACTTCAGCTAGGTTCTCCAGGATGCTTACAATCACCACAGAGTGATACTATTACAAACACATACTTTTAACCTGTAAAGTGCATACATGCTCTTTGTTGTCTGTAAGTGGTATTCTTACTAGTGGCAACAATCCATGTTACATAAATCTGATACGGGTGCAAAAGGATCTCTCTGCCCCTTGACACAACATCCCCACTCTGTTCTGCCAAACAAACTGACGCTTTGTGTTCATGCGACATCCATAAACACCATAGGGTCAGTGCAGAGCATGCTGAATAAACACCTCTCTGGATGAGCAGTGAAGTTCAAACTTCTAGACAAAATCCTGCTGCTGACAGGGACTTGTAGATAGCTCATCCAGGTTATTGAAGATCCCATACCTGGAATTAGCCTAGGGACAGCATCCACTTCCTCCACACCAGTTCCATGGATCTTGACTGCTGAATGAGCTCGTGATGGGTTTTCCCATTTGGAAAGCTCCCAGACTTGGACGCCCCTCTTGGAAAGTTTATCAAGATGTTCTGCAATGTCTCAGAAAGACAGGTGCCAGCTGCAGCCTGGGCAGTGAGACTTATTCTCATGTATCCAGGGGTTCTTACGCAATTTGAGCATGGCATCTTTCAGCCAACACATATCTCAGGATAGATATAAAGGATTCATTAGTCAGTCTTTAAACTTGAGCTACATAAAATATTGCCTAAAATCAGGTCAGGATCATATAAAATGTTTATATTTGTTTAGGAAAGTAATTTAATAAAAGATAAGCAAAATTAGTGCCCAGAGGTTTAGATGAGAAAACATCCACTAGCATAAAGACTAAATGTATTTCCAGCATAAGATCCTTCAACGGTTTTATGTGCAGTGGTAAATAAATGTCCTCTATGGCAAACCCCAGCGAGGTCAGAGGCAAAAAGGGAGAATACACCCTTGTTATGTTCAGATCGCTGGAAAAAGGCATCATGCAGCATCACTTAAATCAGATTCCTAAGGCCAAAACAAGCCTGTGATATGCAACCCTCAGAGGCCACCTCTACAGTAACTACTCTCGTATTCTGGTGAAGCAATAACCCTGCCTTGTGTTATACAATATAGGCAGGAGGCACTACCTTATTCAAAAGTGTTATTCAGGCACATTTTAAATTCTAAGTCTCAGAATACATGGGAAGCGTATTTCTGTGTCCATTAATAAGATATTCCTTATTGCTCAAGGTTTCAGTGTAGCGGTCTGACGGCAATAGGCCCTGTTTCTACTTAGCACATAGGAGCAAGATTACATCCATCCTGAGCTGCCAAAAATTTATGAAGCAAAAATTCTCCAGGGAAAGCCATAGCTTTATATAACATTCCTGGTTATTTACATTTACAGTGGGATGTGGGACTTCTCCATTAGCAGATATGTGTGAGAAAATATGTGAATCCAGCCATCCTCCTCGTGCCTGTACAGCTGGGAAAGCTACTGCATATCAGTTATTCCATCTGAAGGCTGCAATAACTGTTTTTACTGGCTCGGGTCTTCATCTAAGCCAATATCAGCATTGAAAAAATGATTATACAATATATTTCCCTGATTTAGAGATGAGAATGGGGTTAATCCCTGCCACCAGGAATAAACTCTATAATAGAGGAATAAACAACTATTCAGAGAATCACTCTGTTCAACCATGTTTCATTTTTGGCACCCAAAGATGCTCAGCACAAAGAATTCCCCAAGAGTATGTGGAGCTGTAAAAATCTGGCACCTTTAGAAAGTGACATTTTTTGGGTGCCAGTTTGAGTAAGACAATTTCATACTGAAATTGTTGACTGTGGCCATAGACAAGTTTCTCCCTGCCTTTGCTTGATGGCATGCAGAGAGGCAGAGGCAGCATGGCCCAGGATAGGGTGTCACGCCATCCCCCAGGAGGAACTATGTAGGCTGTCCAACGCCACCTGCATGCCAGGCAGGGCAAGAAGGAGGGCTGGGAAAGCTCCGGCAGTCATGGCAAGGTGGGACCGTGTCAGCTCAGAGGCTTACGAATGAGTTTTTAGGATATTGCAGAGAAAACCTGCCTGCAGGAACAGACACAGGTGACACAGGTGCTGCTGAATTAAAGAAAAATAATAATAAAAAAGCATTTGAGCATTTGGGAATCCTGACGTTTGTGCTTGTGCACTAACTGATCCCACCAACAGAGCCAGCTGTCTGCTGTTACAGCTGAATACAGGCACAAAAGGACATACTCACCACAGGAGCAAGCCGTCCATCCTTCCCAAAGTTCTCAGATCTTCAAACAGGCTTACCTGGATTATTCGAGTTTGAAAGGTAAAACCCTTTTTGTCAACTGATGTAGCTACAGGATCAATACAGTACCTGGTGCAGCATTATCCAGACATTAAGACTACAAAATTGCTAGAAAACAAAGAAGCAGGCAAAGATCCTTTTAATGAACTTCAGGGTGGGTTTCAATTTGCTTTGTGGACAACACTCTCTTCTGCCGCCAACACCAAGGAATACAAGTGTGGCAGTCTCTGAAGAGACAGAGTTACTGCCATATTAGAATAAAAGTAGAACTAGGTAAATGCTGGCCATCAGTTTTCCTTGAAACCTTTTTGTTTGCCTCGCTTGCGTCTCTGTAATGATCAGTAGCAACATTACCATGCCTTCCTTCTGAAAACCAGCAAGCAACCACACGTTGCTGAAGACCTTCCAAAGCCTGCTGGAAAGGAGTGGGCTGCTAACAGAGTAGCACAAAGCAGCTAAAGGGCTAGAAAGGGCATTACTGATGAAGCACAGGCTCCTTGATGAGGGAAATTATACACTGCACATATCTCAAATGGAGTTTGTTTCCTCCACAGGCAAATGAGATTTATTTCTGACTCTGCTGAAAGACAACAGCCAAATCTGATTTCAAACCCCAGACCCAAGAGCCTGAGATTGCAAGTGAACCTTAAAATTCTAAGGAAGACTTAATTCAACTCCATGTCTAAACAATAGTTTTAAACTTTCATTTAACAGGACTAGAACAGCCTAATGTATTCCAAGCCTCAGTGGGTTTCCAGTGACTAAACTGTACAATAAAATTAAATTAAAAGTGTTAAAGAGGTAGTATTTGTTCATCTGTGTTTGCTTTTGTGTGTAACTTGGATTTAGCACTAACAACACTACGTAAAACACTGGTGCATGTTCAGCAATGCCTCTGGAACAGAAAAGGATGATAATAGGAGCTCTCACTACAGCTTCTGCTTAATATTAAGTCGTTGGGAGAGCTGAGAAGAGATTGCTCATTAAGTAAGTGTTATAAAGCGTTCAGCACTGAGAGACTAGTTCAGAAGCAGAAAGTGAAAGGTCAATTGTTCCCACTAGAAATGCATCCATTGCGGCCAAGCAGTTATTATTGCCTATTGTCCCAGCGCCCTTCCCAGAAACGTGGGAGAGGTCTTGAAGAAGTTACAGAAACTAAAATAACCACGATTGAACAGGACAGCAGTACAGCAGGAGTCAAGATGACAAGGCAATCCAGAGAGCAGTTCCATGCCACAGAGGAAAGTATCCAGAAGCTGCTTCCACTGTATCTTTGTGCCATTCACTAGTGAGCACATGTACGTGGACTGAGGAAGAAAACGGGCGCTAGGTCTGTGTTAGCTGATGAAACAGCTCATAGAAAAGGAAAGTAATTTCAATTGCTTCTTGAAGGTAACTGAAAAAAAATAAAAGCACTTTTCCTGCATTTTCGTCTGTACTTAAAGTATCTAATGTGCTGTACATCAGAGCACACTGTAAATATCACTGAAAAGCAGAATCTAACTCATAAATTATTGGCATTCTGTGCCAGACAAGCTTGTACTAATGTTTAGAGAAGCAGATCACCTGGGAGAAATGTGCTCTGCAAGTTACAGGAGAAACTAAAGAGGCAATTAATGGGCATTGGCTGTGCTGCACATATTGTTCCCATGTTGTTCAAGCCAAAGTTGACTGCCTGCCAATAGATATAGAAGTAATTGTCAACAAGATTTACAGTTACTTTTTCATTTGCACAGTTAAAGTAGAAAGGTTGAAAGAGTTATGTGATTTGTTGAAGGTCTGTGCTAATAACTGATAGACCATAGCATCCTGCACCAGTGTTTGGTAAAGAATACAGAACACAAACTTCACATTATTCTTGATTCTGGAAGCTATTCTTCGTGGCAGAAAGCTAAAGTGCCTTGCTATCGTCAGCAACAGTGTTTTATTTTACACATCCATCCAAAAACCCATCCTTCCTGCTGCCAAAGTAGGCACCAGGCAAGTTCTAATACTACCAGTGGTGGAAAAAAAGGTGTATTTTTCAGCAAGTTGCACTTTAATGTAACAAAATGAAGGATGTGATGTCTCAGCTTGTAGCAGAACTGCTAGCAGCTTGTGAATTGGCAACTCTTGTATGTGACTGTGCATGGCATTATTTAATTAGCCGCATTAGACTGCAGCCTGATAATCATTTTCACTCTGCAAAAATGTAAAATGGGAAAGTAAACACCCTCTGAACGTGCAGGAAATTGGTAAAAATAATCAGGCAATGACAGGTTAGAAGGATCTCTGCAGAAGGATCCTATTGTCAATAATGTTACATGGGTATGACTGTGTTTATCATTCAAACATGGAAAGAGAAGATACAAATTACTTGGAAGGAACAGCCTGGTCCAAAAAGCCTGTGACTTTCCTCCAGGCTGCAAAAGGGAACAGTAGCAACAATTCGGGACCAATCTAGAGATCCAGGCAGTCAGTCTGCCTATGCATTCCCGACTGGACTGAAGAAGAATTTATAAGGTCTTCTCCTTGGTGGCTTTCTGAAATACCTCTAGAGCCTTGAGTAAATTCCCTCTTGCATTAGTGTATGGAAGGCAATGAAATGCAATCTCCCATCAAGGTCAAAGGACATCCACTGCTAGACCTTTTGCAAAAACAACTGTACTTCTCTTCTGGCTCCTTCACAGCTCACTCCTGGTGAGCCCCACAGGCTTCTCCTCTTGGTAAATCCTCCCACTGCGGTTCACAGGCAGGGCATAGGCAGTGCCTGTGCTTTCCTTATTCCCAGCTAACACAGCATTCAACAGGCTTTGACTGGCTTGTAGCTGCACCCCACTGGTTAGCGTTTGCCTTTGTGCTCTGACAGTGTAAACTATGACACAAGTGGCTCTTCCAGCCTTTTCTGAACTGGGTCTCCAGTCCCTGAAGGAGAAAGCAGTTTGCAAATGTGGTTCTGACACAGTCTGTTGCTTTCCACACAGGTTTGTGAAAACATTTCATAAGCCATCTCAGCTGGAGGTAGGCTTAACTCTGTCCTCTCGCAGAGGTGAAGTCCTTTGTCATGGCCAGTGTAAACAGGACTTAAGCTCAACTGAAATTAATTGGGCTAATTAAAAGGTAACCCTAGATTTGTAGGATGAACCTGTAAGGATTTGTGTTCCCATCAGCATTTAAGCCTGTGGCAAATGTTCCTCATTAGGGTAATTGCTGTGTGATTGTCACAGAAATACTGCAGGCCAGAATCAACAGGCTGCAGCCACTCAGCAATGCCAGAGTCAGAAAGGATGGAAAATGTGATCTATCAAATTAGGGGCAATAAGTGATGATGAATAAACATGATAATGGATTTGGAGATATTTGAAGACAATTTTCAGCCTCCCACCCCCATGGGAAGGAAATGTGAAAATGCTAATATAACTTTATTTTGACTATCCATGGGACTAAGGGATCTCAGGGCTTGGATCCCTTGGCTTATAAAAATAAATCCTGGACTTTGAGAGGCTTTTCATCACCGTTGCATTTTCTGGTGTACTTCATTAAAATAAGGAACAGAGAAAAGAGGGGTTCAAGCTTCAGGTACAAAAATCAGTAGAACATAAAACTCAGCATGTTCATGCTAGAGGACAGTCAAGCTAACTCTGGACTCTTAAGCCAAGCCTAACCAGTTCTTCCTCTAGAAATGTCACTGGCATAAGGTCAGAGGGTGGCTTCATCACGTCCATCCTCCAGGGTTTCCTAAGAAAAGTACCACTTCACTTCCCTTTTTAAGAAGGGATTCTCAGAGATGGGCTTCCTGAAAACCATGAAATGTAGACTTCTGTATCAATCTGCCCTCTGCATGGTAAATCTGTACAACATAGCACACATTAGCACATATTAACCCTACTGACTTCCTCACCCTTCTATTTTCATTTTCCGTACCACACAGTGTGGTGACAGTGATCACAGAGACTAACAATAGATAACGTGAGACCTTCAGGCTAGAATTAACTCAAAAGGTGGGGAACACTCTGTCTAGGAAGGAAGAAAACATCTGACAGCAGAAACCCAGTATGGCCATATGCTAGGGAAATCATTTTCCCAGAACAACTGTCTTCTCTTTTACACAGGAAAAAAAAGAACCTAAGAATGTTAAGAGGTTTAGAAAACATGACCTGTGAGGGAAAAGCTGAAGGAACTGGGTTTGTTTAGTCTAGAAAAGAGGAGACTGAAGGAGCACATGATAACAGTCTTCCAGTATGAAAAAGGCTGTTGGAGACAGAGATTATGAACTGTTCTCTGTGGCCACAGAGGAAAGGATGAAAAAATGATTTTCAGTTAAAAGAGGTTTCAGAGTAATGCAGGGAAAGAGAGGAAGAGTTATCAGTTTGTGAGGTGATCAGAGTGAGCAATGGACCACAGCCTCAACCTATTGGGGAAGACAGTGCAGGTCTTTAAGAACAAACTAGACATACATGGCTATCATAGAATCCTGCTGTGCTATGGGGGAGGGGGGATGACACACACTCTGTGACCCCTTCCAGCCCTATAGCTTTGTGACTGAGCTCTGATACAGATAAGCCTCACATCAAAGCCAATGTGTTTGTCTGTCAAAAGGCTGAGCAAAAACTTCAACAAACTAGCCTGGTAACTTCAAAATCAAAATAGAAGGTTGCAAAGCACATTCGGATGCCAGTTAGAAACAAATTTTTGTTGCTAACTTTGGCTAAATAAGGAATATTCACTAACGAGAGCAGGAATTGAACGTGCTGTATCTTCACGTGTTGTCTTTAGAAGATAGACCACTTGCTGGGTGACAATGCAGAGAGGTCTCCTGAGTGTGCCTTGGTGAGAAAATACAATTCCTTGGCAGCAGCAGACCCAAAAAGACTGCGAGGCTGTTACAATGCTGTAAATCCAAGGTAACACAGAAGAAATCAGTAGATTTATAACAGCATAATTGTGATCAGCATAGAAGCCATTGTATTTTCGCTTGGGAAAAAGTAGCTAAGCATTCAGCAAAGGCTCCGTTTTCTCCCCTTGAGCCTCTCACGTGATTCTGTGACACACTGCTGCTTTTTCCATGCTCAGACAACACTTTTTTTTACTCAGAGATTTCAGTCAAGCTTCAGGATGTCAGGGAAAAGAACACGAGGGTAAACAATGGTTGTTCAAGTGTTTTCAGATTTTTACTGTGGTATGTTCTTTCTCAAGCCCATTTGCAAACATGATGGCTTGCCAAATAAAACTGGCAGTGCCAGCATGCCTAAAGCAAGCCTGAAGGACCTGAAAGGGTCCACTTGCTCATCTGTATTATTCTGCACGTGTTCTTCAGTTATGGCTGCCTCCAAATCTGTTTCAATCTTTCTGCTGAATTATTCCTATAGAGCATGTCTAATTGGCTGTTGTTTGAACACTGCATGGACCCCTTCTTTGAAAGACCCACTTCAACTCATCTGTTAGTGTGTACCATAAAGTATTGCCATTCCTTTGAAGATGCCTGCAACATGAATAAATGGAAGAGGCAGAAACACAAAATGCAAGCTTAAACAAGGATTCTTTCTTGACTCCTAGCATGTCTTTACTCTGCCCTCAGCTATTCTCCAAAGCCAGAGTTAATGGACTTGGACTTAGGGCAAGGCTTGTGAAAAGGCTGTTGAAAAAAGGACTCCAGACCCCAGGGAAATCTGCAGGTGAAGGAGCCCCAAATCATATTTCCTCAGTTAGACAACAACTACCTTAAGCTGTGTTGTTAACAGTTCTAAGTAAACGTGGATTTGTTGATTCCATCCTGCCCTTCTCCTCTCCCTATTCACTGAGTTTAACTCAATGAGTTATTTGTTTCGTGGATGAGAAGCCAGTTGGTCATCTGTGATCTTCCTGTTCTTGACCAAAATGAACAGTCAAGAGCTTCTTTTGGTGTAACTCTGACAGGTTATGGAAAATTTACAAGTTCTTGCATCAACAGAATGCTACTTCCACATGGATAAACCTAAACAAACAGAACTCACTTGCACCAGCCCAGCTAGGATAGTTGCCCACCTAAATACTGCTTACCCTGAAGTCGTAAAACCATTAGGGAAGCAGAAGCTGCAGCATATCTTAGGTCCTAGTTCAGATATAAGTATTTCCAACCAGCAAGACACAAAAATATGTAGGACCTAGAAAATTAGAAGAGTGTCTTGAAAATCCAATACTATCTCAGAGATAAAGAACTGCATTCATGTAACCTTAAAAACATTTTCATACACATAAACAGGTAACTATGACTTACCACCACTTAGCTTCTTAAACATCAAGAAATGTACTTCATGCATCACCACTGATGTCAATCACATGATGGTACCTGTAGTGAAAAAATAACCAGAAGAAAGAAAGAGATGATAAAGTTCGGATGTTCTGCATACATACTGGTGGAAGGTAGACTTGAGAGCTGGCTAATTTCTTTTTGGATTCATTACACTCAGATCCAATTAGTTTGCAAGGCGGATGGCTTTTGCAAAGAAACACAGCTCTGTAGAGCTGTTAGGAAGATAAGTTATTTGGAAAGAGCCAAGGTAATGTGTGGACCAACATGTGAAGTATGACATTCTTATAGGAAAGATAGAGTAAAACATGGGATTTTCAATCATAGATGGTATGATCATTCCCAGATGGTGTCTGAAAATGTCTGTGAAATCAAACAAAGAACTGATTGCTCTTCCATATACTGAAGAAAGAAAGAACGTGTGCTCAGAATTAATATCAAATGAGTCTCAAACTTCTCCGTGTGTTTGTGCAGTCAGATACATACCCTTTACGTACACATGGAAGTCTATGTTGGGAAAAGATAGGAAAGAGGGAATTTCTTCCTGTTATGAAACTTCCCATTAAAAAAATCACACCCAACCATGTGATAATGAAAAAGTGGGCATTCCCCTAGGAAATGAAAAGTCGAAGGTATATTCAGTAAGGTTTATTCTGGAAAGACCAAGAGAAGAAAAAAACTTTTAAGTTACTTGAAATACTTCAAGTGTTTTTGTCAGGAAAGCACCCTTATGGCCTTAAGCCTTGCTGAGGTGAAGGCATTGTATAGCAAATCTGGTGCAACTCAGACATATTTTAGACAAACAATAAATGTATCAAACAACAGAACTTTGGAAAGAGCATAAACTTATAAATGAGTTTTAATCTTGTTTGAAAAAATAATTTTGTCTGGGATTAAAAATGGAGGAATTCTTTTCATATAGCAAAAGAAGTATTTGGTTTGGGAAATGCTGAAAATCACTTCTTTACATTGCCAAATTGAAACTCATCAGCTTTTGGTTTTGAAATGGTGTTTCTAGTTTTAAATGTTACCTTGTAAACTTGTATGGGTGACAAAAGGGAGTGGAGGTAAAGATCACTTGACTTGCACCCGCGGGGAAAAGAACTGTGGTGTGACTATAGTCTAGGGAGCTGTAAGCTGAGATCTGCCCCATAAAGGAGAGAATGTGCTCATTTTTGCCAGAGAGCTCTACAAAGCCCTTTTTTGGTATGCACACACATCCCGAGCTCCAGCCTAGATTCCAAAGGATCTGTTTGAATAGTCTCAGAAGTGTGCTAAAAGCTTAACAAAGATGACAAATGTTGCCTTTAAGGTTTTACAGGCTTTAACCACACAATCTGTTACACAGAAATAGGCCTTTCTATGCTCATCAGAAATAGTGCAAATTTATATAGTATTAAGTATAAAAGGGGACTCAATAATTTCATACCTATTGGTGAATGTGAGAGAAATTATCTCTAGAAATGCAGGCATTCATATCAATTTATCATAATTGGCTCTTTGACATCTTTGGATTTCTTATATTTTCACAGCTAATCCATTTCTGAGTTACAGGTTTCTCACAAAATTGTCTTCATACACCTTTTTATTATGCATAGAAGCCAATAAGAGTAGTCCCAGAGAATGCCACAACAGCACTCAAAAGGTCCATGTTAGCAGGTTCAGTCTCAATCCTGCAGTCTCCTTGCACCCCTGGGAGAGCGCCATGGATTTCAGTGACATTTCTCATGTCTGCCAGTGTCCTGTGCTACTCTAACTACAGGATCATGGCCTTGGTCAAAGGAGGGGGTCAAAGGTTTTTAAGGAATCTGCAGTAAAATTTTTGTCATACTTTTTATGTCTCCAACGCAAGCGTGGTTAAATAACCCATGGACTACAGCCACTGAACATTTCACTTAGCTATCCAGGGGTGAATATTACCATTTATTTCAGGACTTGTCAAAGTATTATTTTCATTACACTAATAAATACTGTAAAAGTCAAAATAAAAAATGTTATAAGTTCTGGAACATGTCTTATCTAAATCTATATGATCTGGAAATATTTAGCAAGGGAGTTCAGTAATACAAAACAGAAACAGAAAGGGTCCTGGGCAAAGCCTTAGGGAAATGCCAAACTATTAATTACACATTAAGTGGATGTTTTTTATTTTTCTGTTGAAACAGCAACTATTCAAAGTCTATGCTACAGTGCAACAAAAATTATTTTCTGGTATAACTTAGCATAGGAGTCCAAGCTATTTGGATCCCTAGAGTCAAAGGGCTTTAAAAGATGAAATAAATTTGTGTAAGGATTTTTTTAAATTAGGAAATAGGAGAGACAAATTCTGACTCATTAGCACAGAACTTGGCAAACATTGATGATAAATCAAAGTTATGCTCTGCAAATATTCTTGCAAATTTAATTGTATATTTGCAAATTCTTTTTCTGACCTAAATGTATTTCCCAACTTGAATTTAATATTGGTAAATATTACTGATACTGCTTACAGTTCTGATCAAGTCAAAAGGACTCTCTCATGTAAAACAAGAATGTTTGCTCAATTAAGCCCAACAGCTGTTACGTGTTGTTGTTTGCACTGCTGGCCATCCCCTTATATTAATTATAAATGATGAAGATTATCTAAAAAAGGAACCCAAAATACTTCACAAGGCATGGTCATAAGCCTGTTCACACTCTGTACAAACATGGGAATCCTGCTTTTGTGTACAAAGCCCCTTGCAATACCCAAGTCTGTCTGTATACATTTATGCGTGTGTTTATGCAAAGGCACAAGATGCATCATCAAAATGCAGACACTTCCAGGATGGAGAAGATCCTCTCATCAGGGTATGGTATGCTCCTTTGCTCTGGGGAAAAGTTTACATTTTGGTCAGGACATGCAGGTAAATCCTCCCCTAGTATGTAAAGCACCACAGGATCTTTAATGTCTAGGCTGAGCAGACATGACCTCAGTTTTCTAAGGTTTCCTTAATTCCTCAACTCCCACCTGTGAAAGGTCACAGAACAGTTCCAGTGTTCCTGAATTTGTGCTCTGCTTTGGATTTCTGGGAGGACTCATTTGGGGTTTAGGGTTGGGGATTTTGTTTGTTTTTTCATTTAATCAACCTGTTTCCTACCCAGATTTGTCTGGTCCTCAGAACCATGAAGTCAGTTTCTGTGAGTGCCCTGGATGCAGGGTGGGTAGAAGAGGTAATCCGGAATCTGAAAACAGACAGGGCACAACACTCACGAATCTGTGTTCATTTATGTGCTTTTCAGCCTTTAATGGAAACAGCCTGGAAGCTGCAAAACTACAATAATATAAGCATGGATCAGTTTGGAGAGTACAGAGGGGAACTGGAGAAGTCGATGCATAAGTTACCCACAAAATCAAATGAAAATAAACTGACTATTGTCCTTCAGGTATCCTGCTGTGAATGAAACCCTGCTTATTGAACTCACCGTCCAGCACTGAGGGGAACAGAGGAGCCTTTGAATGACCAACAAAGCAGAAGAGAACAGGGGAGCAATTTATAAAAGAAATCATAAAAGATTCTTGTTTCATGGAGACCCTCCTTCTTGGTTCCTACCCAAAAGGTACCTGCCTCTTTGTTCACAGTGATTTCTGCAGCTGTTGTGGGTGAGCAACTGCCTTCCTCTAGGTATGATTAGTAACCTACTCAAGCATCTGGGACTCTTAGCACTGTATAAAGACTGCTCCACAGAAGATGTGTCTGAGATTTGCAAACGTGTATGAAATTTATATGACTACAAATTAATAAAGCTCCCATTTCAAAGGAATGCAATTTTCAGGACAAACCTATGATCCCTTCCCAGTTATACCCTTATTTCCATAAAACTGCCGCATGTGAAAGAACTGAAAAGCACGAAGTCCTGCTCAGCAGAGAAAGCACTGTAATTCATTGACTTAGACTTGGATGCAAGCTACAGTGACTCTAATGCCCTTCAAGTCTTCCATCAGAACTAACACACTGGTGATGACTCTTTCCAAATGCACATTCTTACTTTTCTGTGTGTGAACATTCCTCTTTGTGGTCTCCCAGGGAACTTGAGAGAGGCTTTTCATTATCCACCCTCATCAAGCCTTCTCTTCCAGCCAGGATATTATCCACTTGACTCATTAGTTAAGGTCAACATAACCTTGAGGAAGTTATCACAGTAAAGCCACATACATTTGTCTACAGCAGGAGGATTAGCCCAGCACTCTGCAGAAGCAGGAGTTTGCTTTGTGGAACTTCACAGACCTGAATCAGGTGAGGTCTAGTGAAGTGCCAGGGACATTTTAAACCCACAAGTGATCAGTGTCCACTGACACTGAGGGCTACTAAGGGAAAATGGAGCGGAAGTCCTTGCATAATAGTGGAAGGGAGGGACTGTCCATAATAGTTCACCCTTCCAGTTTAAAAAGTCTAAATAAGCTTGCCAAAAGATGTTTTATCTTTTTGCAGTGTCTTATGTTGACTTTGCTCTGTCAGCCTCCTCCCCCAAGTTCTGCTGGTTACATCCTTTTCTTATTACACTAAAGTCATAAAATTGTAAAAATACCTTTGTTTCACCTATTGACCATTCTCAGATCCCATAGCCCATAGCTCCTTTAATGAAGTCCTCAGGCAGCATTTCCCTGTATCCTTATCTGAGTTTGGTAATAAAGCATATCTTTAGCCAACCTCTTACAATACATAAATGAGAGCTGGGCAAACTTTCCATAGCGAGTGTTTTATTTAGTGGATTAAGCCTTTTGTTCTCTTGTGAATTATTATGGACAAGCTTTGACTTTAATTTATCTGGTTGTTATTCACAATTGTTCAAATAACTGTGTCAGTGAACATATTTCAGATGTTTAGATTGTTCTCAAGTGATTCACTTCAGTTCTTTCTTTTGCTATTTGTTTTATGCTATTTACTATTCAAGGGCTGTATTTAGTTTTACTCACCCCACCTGGTGACAATATTACCTGCTCTTACATCACTGGAAGGTCTATGTAGAGGAGCAAAAGCAAAGCAATTACGTACTGCCCTCTTTTCCTACTGTCTCTGTTCACAATACACATTTCCTTACAAAATTTTGTACAAATACATAATAAGTATCTGTGATGAGACCTATTTTCAATGAACAGCTTTTCAGTAAAAGTAATTAGGATCCCCATGTTAATGGAAACCATTAAAAGGTTTGAGAATACCATCTAATTAGTCTGACAGCTTCAGTCAGATATCTAAGATTTCACTGAGAAGTAACAAGGCAATGGAATACCAGACTTCATCAGTTCTGTATCATACTGAGCAACTTCTTTTGTTGAAATGAGCATTTTTGTACAATATTCACCTAGCTTTATTGTGATATAAGTAGCATATGTATCTTCAGATTATCCACTATAATTGCAGAAAGATACTGTATGTTCCTGCAAGCATAAATCTAGAGACATAATACCTCCCACTAAATCTATTTCAAATTATTTTGGTTTTTATACTTCTTATAATAACACATCATGTATATAAAAATAGATCACGCATCTCTTTTTTGCATTTAAAGAGATTCTCAGAAACTGTCAAACTTCTAACAAACTAAAATCAAGATTTGACATGCATCAAAGTCAGAGTGTACCAGCTCAAGATTTAGTTCTGGTGTGTATCATCTCTATTATGTGCCTCATGGCTCTGAAAATACTATTTCTGTGATGTTTTTCTCCACACATACACAAACATAAACAATACAAATTTTCAAACAAGAAAATAGGCTAAAAGAACTACAATTGGCCATATTCTGTCCTGAAGTCAAACACTGTTGCTGCAGGCACCTTTTTGTAGGGAGACTTTGGCCTCTCAGTTCTCATATTTGAACAGAGTATTTAGTACACTTTTTCTAGGATTCAAAGCTTTTGTTTTGGACACAAATGAACTGTGATTAGTGAACCCAGTGAAAATACTTTGCCAAAATCTCTTCAGGTGCAGCAAGTATTTGAACCTGTCTCCTCTATCAGGAGCTTTCACTTACTGACTGTATTATGTGTTCATGTGTTTTCCTTTCAATCTGTTAAAGTTATCAGCCATGAGACTGAGTTCTTCAGATTTCTGCTGGAAAAATGTTAGCTGTAACATTTACTGCATTTTTGCAATTTATCACTCGTTCTACCTTAGTATAGCATGAGCTCTTCAATTTGCTTAAGTAAATATTGGCAGCAAATCAAAGAAAGTACTGTAAGTCCATGGAACGCAATTTTAACTACAGAAAGCATGCCAGGGATAGCCATGATGTTAAATGTGTTAGGCTCACTAATTTTCCTATGTGGTATATTATTCCCTGACTATATGCACACAAAGGGGAAAACACAACCTATGAAATGTTATATTGGCTAGTTCCTACAATGTCTTCAGAAATACTCTATTCATTTTCTTTCAAGGGTCATTACAGCACTACTTAGACATGGCTGGCAACCTGACTAATGGCATTTGTTAATCTTAGTATCACGTTTCTGTAATATTTTCATTAGCTACATTTTTCTCTTAGGTCTGTATTTTCTAGAGTTGTACTATAACTTTGTATTATTATTCTTTGGTTACCAGGAACTCCAGCAAGGCACCAGAAAATAGTACTATATAAGACAACAGGGATCCTGCCTGTGAACTTGTCTGGACTTGCATACATTCACCAAAGGATGGCTTGCAACACGCTAGGCGCGAGCTGTGTTTAATTCAGCAGCAGTATGGTCAGGACTCCATTAAGCTCCCTGGAGAGTTACGATGGATTTATACCAATGATTGTGATTAAGATTTAACTGTGAGATTTAGCTGTAAAGATTTCTCTTCCTCCAATTTCCAGTGGCTGTAGAGTTCAGTCTTCTCAAACACTTCTTTTCCATAAACTGCATATAAACTACATGCAGGTATCCCAGAGCATGTGAACACATTTAATATTCCAGACTCCAACGCTGTCCTGAAGGAATTCTAATAAATAATGGAAAACCCATGACTTACCAAAAAAAGAAAGAAAAGAAAAACAAACTGTAATAAGAATTGATTCACACTTTCCGTCAGAACTGTACAGAATATATAACCTTGCAGCAGGTGCAGTTCTGCAGATACTGTCATTTCTTGCCTGGAAAACAATCACAATTCACCATAATGATTATAAAATGCATGATTATATAAATCTCCATTTTACATTCAGAGGAGAACTTTGCTTTTGCAGCTCAGCTTTCATTGGCTAATCTTGGTTTTCCCATGATGGATATGGCATGGGCATTTGTAAAAACAAATAATAGAAGCAAATTTAAAACCATAATAAAACTAATAACTTGCCTTCAGAATCATACAGCAGCTTGGTGCTTGGGTGGTAGGCATAGACATCTGCTCACGTGTTGGTCTCCAAGAAAGAGCAAATCCTCCTGGTTTTTCTCCTGGAGGAATTTTCCTCCCTCCCCCCACCTTGGTTTTTGGATGATTGTAGCCTGTGATAAAGTCAGCAAGACCAGCTAAACCCCCCTTGGGATTTATTAATCCCAATCCACTGAAACAGACATGAGCAGCTCCATATCTGAACTCTAGACTTGGGCAAGCAAGATTCATTAACCAAGGCAACTTTGTGGTTCTGACAATACAAGAAGCGAGAACTGAATGCGAAAAGCCACAGTGCCTGAAGTGTAGGTGCTGAAACAGAATCCAACCTCTCCACCACTAAGCTTCCCACGTGTGTGGTTTGAGTCAGAAACCCCAGGAAGGGATCCCAACACACCCCACACCAAGGGGACATACACCTAGAGCTAGCATGAAACGTGCAGCAACAGGGAGTCAGCAGCCTCCTTTCAGCCCACTACTGAAGCCCTTTTCTTTGTGCTGCAGAGCACCCTTCTTGAGATCAAGACCCCCAGAGTCACTCCTGAAGCCCTTCTTTCAGAAACTAGCTACAGATCATTATGGTCTTTAAAAAGCTGGTGTACAGAGATCCTACCATCAGTGTTTTATACAGTAGCCTACTGGATAGAGCACTTCAGCTGTTCTTTCCTGTTTCAGAGGTTCAAGCTCCCTGCCCTGACCACAAGACATCCCTCCAGGCTCTCAGATGAAAATTATGCAAGCATGGCTATGTATCCTGCTGAGACATTCACCTGGAAAAAGAGGGACTTATGTTCCAGTCTGTGCTCCAAGGCCTACAGAAATGCTTTCCTATACATTAATTATTCCGTATGAAAGAAAAAATCATTCAACTCTCTTGGAGAAGAATGTTCCTAAAAGCACCTCAAAGATAATTCCATTAACGTAACAACTAATAAGAATTAAATGGTAGCCACTGAGATTTGGTTTCTTTTTTGCACCAAAAGATGAACTAAGAACAGCTCTCCAAACAAGAAAGACTAAATCCTTTTCCCAAAATAGGTGGGAAAAAGAGTTCTGGATTTTTTTTGAGCAGGGGATGAACTGAATTTGGATTTTCCACATCCTCAGTAAGGGCATTAATTTCTAGGCTTTAGGGGTGGGGAGGTCATAAAAGAAGGTATAGAATCATAGAATCATAGAATGGTTAGGGTTGGCACAACCTGTGAAAGAAAGGAAGCTTTGTGGAAGGATTTATTGATGTTGTCCCTGAGAGATGGACATATTGAAGATCTTTTCTGTTTGGAGACCCAGTTCTAGATCCCCACCTGGATTAGATGCTGGGACTCAGATGTCTACGAGCCTGCCTATCTGCAGAACTGCAGGCAACTGAGAAAATATGAGATTTAAAAAAGAATTAGGCACCATTTGCAAAATCTCCAAAACTCCCTGTCTGATGCTGTTGCCTCCCTGAGGTGCTTAAATGCATCTATAGTTTTAGGTACCTAAATCTAACTGGAGTGTGAACTTCAGCTACAGACACCCTGATTTGTTTATGTTATTAGAAAAAGCTGACATTTAGTTTAGTGAAGGTGATGAGCTCTGTCAAGCTCACAGGAAGATAATTCATGTCAGCGCTCACAGGCGGCCATTATGTAAGGACTGGGTGGGAGACGTTACCCAACAACAGGAAAATACATACTACTACTACCTCACCCTAGCTACCAGCAAGTGTTTGGGAGACCTGTCTAGTTTCCATGTTTCATAGAATTATCATTGGGATTGCTACTACAGACACATGTATTATGTCTGCAATTCCCCTAAATCAGAAGAGAGAAAATGAGATTAGTTCCATAAGGGTTATTACTGTTTATTTCTCTTCATGCTGCTTTTCTGGGTCATGATTTAGATGAAATTTCAGTAAATTTGTGTTCTTTTTGTTATGTAAACCTTTTTTCAGATTACTGGTAAACCCCTAGAAGTCAAGAAGAAAAAAGAAAGCCCATAAAAATATATACTCCAGAGAAAACAGAACTATCATCAATAAACAATCAAACAAGAGAAAAATATTAACTCTTTTGGAATCAGAATATTAACTTAAAGAGTTTCAAAACGACATCTTGCTCTCTCACAAGCAATTTCCAAAATGTAAAGCAGGTTTGGAAGGTGTCATTCACTTTCAGTGGCATTAGATACAGACAGCAAGGAGCAGTGAGGTAAAATCAAAAATTACATAGATCAGGGGCACTTAGAACTTACTATCTATAGAAACGTGTGCTTTATTTCCATCACAGATTAATGAAACACCTCACAAACGTTGTGCATTTGTGGAAAGCACACAGGTCTGTAGGCAGCATACATATTGCATAGTGTGCGCTACCCCCATGCATTGCTTTCGAGCATCATCACCAGAGGCTTTTTAAGACTCTGCAGCCATGGAATTAGCTGTGGTATTGCCAGCCAGCTGTGTATCCTCCGTGGACTTTGGAACAAGCTATAAAAGTAAAAAGAAAAACATACTTTGCCAGCTCCTCACAAAACAGAGCCAGCACTTTAAAACCAAGTGGGTCCTTTTCCGCCCAGCAAATCTTGAGGTCGGCCTCACAGGTCACCACTTGGGATTACGTCAGGGACCAACTGGTTGCGTTCAGGCAGGCTGGGGTTGGTCTGGCAGGCTGCGTGAAGTGAACAAAAGCCAGATCAAGACAAAAAGTTGAGGGAGCGGGATAGGAGGAAATGAAGAAGACTGTTCCAAAGGCTTTTAAATTACGATGCCCATGTTGTTGCAATACTATTAGAAAACTGAATTAATTGCTCCCTTCCTTAGCCCCCTCCTGCTGTGGCTATATTTCTTTTAGCTAAGGGCCTGAGTCAGTAAAGATGCATCCAATTTCCATGCTGTCCAAATGCTTGTAACCACTGCAGAAGCCAGACAGAGCTTTCAGTAAACTGAGCTTTCATGATGAACAAGGCTGTTCATTAGGTGGCTCTTGGCCTTCAAAGTTGTCAAGACAACAGAACTACTGGGAGAAGGTCACAAATTTACCCTAAATAGGGATGACTTCCACAAAATGCTGCTCACCTATTTTCTGAAATGCAGAGGACATTAAAAGTTTCTATTTAGGAATCCAAAATCTGAGGCTTCTTGACTCTACAGTCCCTACTGAAATAAAAGCAGACTATCTTTATTATGTTTTAGTTCACAGTTACATTACTGGAAAGCCAAAGGTTTTCTAGGCACTGTAAAACCACATAATAAAAGCAGAGCACATTTTCTGCAGAAGCCAGGGCTCCTTAACTTCACAATCCATAATACAATTTGCAAGGATGCAGCAACAAGGAAACCAATTCTTTTAGTACACCACAGTAAAAATAACCTAAATTTTACACGGAGTTTGAGCTTCACCTGGCACATGTAGCCAGAATCTCACCAGTAGTGTTACAAGAAAACATTACTCATTACATAGGAGATCTGTCACCCTTTCTTTAGTTGTTCTGCAACCATTAAACACCCCATGACTGCAATGACAGCCATATAAGATAGCAAGTCCCCTGTACAGCACAAAGAACTACATTAAAAGAAATTGAAATTGTAGAGCATGAGAAGTTGTGAATTTCATGGTGTATTCCCCTTCCCTTTGTTTGCCCTTCTTCTGCCCTTAAACACCCAGTGTGTCTGTTTATTTAGAGTGAGGGTTGTTTTCTGGTTTGCATTTTGTTTCTTCTTACTTTACTCATGTAATTCATTGCAGGCTTCAGGACAGTAACCTCTGTAGAACTTGCTAGTGGCCCACAGAGCTAGCATAAAATAAAAAGTTACAAGTCCACATAACCTTAATTTTATGGTTATAAGCTATATTTACTGCTACAAGTTTGAAAAGACTGCTAAGTGTTCAGTGTGGGAATGCAGGGAATTTCTCTTAAGTTAGTTTTATGGACAAATGTGTTGTTAAACTGTAGGAAAGGTTACGGTCCTTTCAAGTCCTCCAGAGCAGAATGCCTATTAGCCTTTTTAAGGGTATTTATAAAATACCCCAACCATTCCCTCAGTATCTGTCATTGAAATTCAAATTCAGGACCTTTGCTCTGTTCAGGTCCCTTTGGTTTTAACACTGTAAACTAACCTAAGTGAGAATGCTATCAAAAATCAAGGTGGGAGAATTTGCTTGTTAACTCTTGCCCACCTGCACTTTAACTTTGCAAGTGTTTCTGACTGCAGCATATAAATATGGTGCAGCCCAGTGAGTGTACAATGTACTAAGCTAAGACTTCATCAAAAGGAGAGATAGGAACACTTTTAGTACTTCTGTCCTGATTTTGCCTGATGACCTCAGGCACGAGACAAGCTCCTAGGTGCCCCAGTTTCCACACCTGTAAAACTACAATGATACTACTGACTTTCAAACGTGCTGAATCCTCTTATGATCTGCCAAAGAGCAAATGCTAAACAAGAGAAAGTACTGTTGCTCCACACACCTCTCAGCCTCCCAGTGCTTCTCCTCTCAATGCCTCACTCTCCAAGGCATGTGCCCACTCAGTTTGCTTGGTGGCCACACAATAAGGTGGACTAAATGCTGCCCAGAGACAGAAACTTAATGGGTTGCCTCTGTTGTGTAGTCAACCTCATCATGTACAGTAAATCCACTGCCTCCAGAAAGTGGATTGGCACTGCTGTTATGGGATAGGACTGGCCAGGATGTGGGGACAGGGTCAGAGGTTCTGCCCTGTGTGGTAGCCACAGCCCTGTCTGTCCCCTGGACATGCCCCTGATGTGCAATGGAGGGGTGAGAGAAGGGCTGCAAGGCTTGGAGCAGGGATGGCAGGCAAGACAGAAACCTGGCATTGAAGGAGATGCACTGCTCATGGGTACCTGGGTACCCCGCAGTTTCTTGATTCGACACAAAGCACACCGTTATCTTTTTTAAAATCTCCTTTCTTATATTCATTTTTAAAAATCAATTTTGTTATTCACATCTACCACAAATGATGAAATTTCTCTCTTCTCTTTGCTGCTTACATCATTTTTACTGTAATTCTGCTTTTCATTTTTACAGAGAATAGTTTATTAGTTTTTACAGGATGTCAAGAGGCTCTCTGCCTGAAACAAGCCTTTGCAATTCAGCCTGCAGTGTCATTTAAAATGGGAAAATAAATTGTGTGATAGAGACACTGAAGAACAAATGCTTTCTGGCATTAGTTTTCTCTTTCAGGCATTAGGGTTTTTTAGAGTGAAAGTAACAATTCCTTTTATCTTCCAGCTACAGAGTTCTCTAGCAGCATCTTTTGGTTTTAAATGACTGAGAATCTACTCTCCCAGTGGAGGTCAGTACAGTAAATTCTAGACGGGCCAAACAACCCCTTGAAGTTCAGTTTACCTCCCGCCAGATTGTCCTAATAAACAGTAATGTCACCCTGCAATGCCCTCTGCTGGGAGACACAACTTGGAGCAGGGAGGAAAGCTACCAGCTCATGTTCTCAAGCAAGGAACAGATACTTGCAATGAGATGGACTGGTTTTTCACCTTCTATGACCCTGCTGGAATTAAGGGGGTTCTAGCTTTTATTTTTCACTTTGCCTTTAATCATTCCCCCTTTCGAAAACTGCACTGTTATTAACTACACCGGAAAAAAAAACCTGTTTATTTCAAGTCCAAATGAAAACCTCATTACTGACTTACAAACACGAAGATCTCCCTTTAGCATTTATAGAGCTCCTAGAGAGAGGTTTTATAAGGAAGCTTTCAGCTGCAAGAAACATTGTTCCTCTTGACATTCTAAGTCATTTTAACTGTAAAAGCCTGTACAAAATCACACATGCAAATAGCATTCACGTTATACAGGTGTAATTCTGCCTAAACATATATTTTCACTGCACGGGATTCTTGCAGTGAGAAATGGAAGCCAGGCAAATGCTATACAGTAAAACAAAGGAGTATGTTTGGAACCTGAAGGATCCCTGTCAACTGAGATGCAGTATCCTAGGGCCTGAAGAATTAGAATCTGAATCAGCCCTGCTGAGGAGTGGGACACCAGCACTGAGTTCGCACAAACAGCAATCTTCTCCCTCACACACATACACCAGAACCCCACGTGTTATGGGCTAGTTATTCCCAGCTCACAGCTCACACAGAGGATAATCCCCGAAAAATAATTTCCAGCTTGGCAGGGGTGATGTAGCACTATGGCTGCTTTGGTTTCAGCTCCTGTGATCCTCAGCTAGGATGGCCTTGCGTGTTATTTGTCTCTCACTGCAGCTGCGCAGTGGGCAGCAAGTAGGAAGGATTTTTCCACAATAGCCCCCAGTTCCCTCTGCTCCTTACTACTCATGCTCCACAGCTTAGGTCCTTCCTGGCAGTATATTTACACTAATTATTACTTCTATCTTAAATGGAAACATTTTTTCCTTGTGATGAGATGTTTCCTCTGCTTTAACCTGCTCTATCGCCATCTGCCTCCCTCTGCCCTGCTTTACAGCGGCAGACACCCTTGGTGCCAGAGAACACAGGTGCAGTAAAGCCACACAGTGCCTGACAACACCATTTTTATTTGAAGTTACACATAATTATCATTGATTTGGAAGTGCGAGCTCCTTGATACACAGCCTTACAAGCTAACAGGCTTTTTCCACAAATGACTTTCCAATGTTTGATATGCCCTCATGGAGATCAAAATGTCATGGTCACAGCAGTTTTCAGGACTAAGCCAGCTTCATTAAAAGGCCCCCAGACAAGTATTCTTTTGCTTTGTATACTGTCCTGAAAACCTTCTGCTTCCCTTGGTGAGCACCACGATGTCACGTTGGTTTGAAAATGAGCATGTGTGGCTGCAAACATCCAAAAGTACGTTTAGTCCTGACAGCAAGGGCTCAATGTCACTCAGGAATCTCTGCTTTTGCGAGAGAACTGTAGCCCAGGGACCAGGTGGTGGGTGTTCACATACCCTAACCCTGGAATGATTAATTTGAGGGAAGATTGGAAGTAAGTGAAAGTCGTTCCAGACCTGATGCCAGTCTGGTCCCTCGTGGGTGAGGCAGCTGTGCCAGAAAAACAAACTGAAAATCCACCCTCTGAACTGGCACCCTTGATGGAAGGATCAGCAGTAAAGTCCAAGACTGACTTGGCCTCGAGCTTAAACTGTCCTCTGATCCAAGGCCATCTCTCAACATCACAAACGAATAACATTATATGAGGAATCTCGCACATGCTCCTATTTTTGCTGCCAAGCAGTCTTTCAAGTTGTCTCCCAATCTGGTGTCTTTACAAACAATAATTTCATCCAGAGAAATGCTTTCTAGTGGTTAAATTATGGCCAAGAATCTACATCCAGCCTGAATTTGCACATGTTGATGCACTGTAACACTACTGGATAATAAGCGTGGTGTCACTCAAAATGATATTATACTGGAATGTGACCAGGAACAGGATTAGAGCGATATCCTCTGACTGGCATCAAGGAGTTGAACTGGTTCTACATTTGCTGGAGGCAGCAGAACACGTTGGTGAAAGGCAAACACTGCTCTACCTCCATCCCAGCTGCTGGAGCAAGAGATGGGAAGGGAAGGCAGAAAGGGCTGCAACATGCTGTCACCACATCAAAAAGAATAGTGCCTCCTTGCAATCATTTCCCTCCTGCTTGGCAGTGGGTAGCACTGGGAAATGACAGCTGTGGTATTCCCTGGCTCCACTGACCTCTATCATCACCCGAACTCTGAAGTTCCCGAACATCATTCAGATAAGATGGCTGAGGAAAGCTCTACTCAACTGCAATTAAGGGTCTTTTTGGTTTCCAGAGAAAACAGAAGAGACAAATTAACATCCTGCCCTAGGAAGTTTTGTCCTCGTCACTGTGGTGGCAAAATCCAGTTTTATCAGCACTGCTGAGAAATCTTGCAGTAGCTTGAAGATTAGAGAACATGATGGCTTCCACCCAGGACAGCCTTCCAGCTTTCTGTCCTCTCTTCCTGAGGATACACTGAGAAAGTATCCCCCCCCAGAAAAAAAAAAAAGAAAAAAAAGCATCATCATCAAAAGGGTCATTCTGTACTTTTCCAGCCCTCAGCAGTCAGTAACCCTTCTGTCTGCACCAGTATAAGTCCCCAGGTAGTCAGTGGGAGTCATGATTTGCACAAGCAAATTCACTCATTTCATAAGAGAGGACAAAACTCAGGGCGTGACCTCAACTCCTTTCTCCTGGCCATAGCTAAGCTGAAGGTCCAGTATGTCAGATAAGCCCCAGTGTGATTCCAAGGACTGGTCTGGAATCAATTTGACCCAGTAAGCCTCTTTGATTGCATCAGGCCTTTCAGAAGTTTTGAGCAACAAGGATCTAACCAGCAGGCAGCAATCTGCACAAAAACAATTTGCAATTTAAGGATTTTTAAAGATCTGTGCTTTTTTTTTCTTTTTTTTGGTTTTAAATGCTTTCCAAGTGAGCAAATGCTGCAAGCGGGTTCATGGAAGAAGGCCCTGAGGCACCCCTGACTTTGGCACCATCATCCCATAGTCACTCCATACATTTTTGGCACCTTGCAACAGACATATTGACAGCCACAGGGTTGACAGAAAGGGAAAGAAGCTGTTTTGAAGTCAGAAGAGAATGTACTCGGATTTCTAAGGCCATTTGAAAAAATGCCAGAATGATACTGGATTTCGGCATTCTTAAGCTCCTTTAAGATGATGCAGCAGCAAGTGCTCTTTTCCACATGTGATGATGTATTTCAGGACAAGAGTTTCTTCAGGATTTTCCAAGCCTGTGGGCTCCTGATCCTTTTTCAAATTACAGAGATGATAGCATACCAGGAAGAGTTGTGATTAGTTTAAACTCTCCACAGCTGCAAGAGATGAATGTAAAAATTCCACCCAAAAATCCACCACTTCTGGATTGAATACCTACACGACACCGAGTCCTGATCAAGAGACCACTTATTCTGGAGCAGCATCAACACTATTTAGTTTCTTCCATCACATCAACCCAGGGAAGGCTCACAACTGTTCTGCCTAACACATCTTTCAGCAGCACTGCCATGATATGGGCTGGGGTATTAACAGAGCCCCAAGATGCATGGGGGGGGGGGAAATGGAATGATTAAATAAAAGCTTAAGTACAAGGGAATTCAAATAGGGCTTGCAACTCATTAGTTTAATACCAGGAGAATTGTAAAACACCTTGTAACCAACAGGCCTTACTTGGAGCTGTTAAGGACTGCAGCCCCCACTTCACCATGTACTGTTGAATTTTGACTGGTCTTGGCAACGAGGGGGAGGGTGCAAGCACTGAGCTTTCCGTCTCAGCTGACCTGAGGACACAGCAATGCTTTGTTTTGCTTAACATGACCTCTCTTTCCCTCTAAGTTGCTTGCTTGGGTTTCTAATCAAATATAATCATTTATCACAGTGTTTTCAAAGATTCACAGTGATGTCACAGTGATGTCACAGAGTGTTTTCTTCTCTTTTTCCCAGAGAAGCTGTGGCTGCCCCATCCCTGGCAGTGTTCAAGGCCAGGCTGGATGGGGCTTTGAGCAACCTGCTCTAGTGGAAGGTGCCCATGGCAGGGGATTGGAACTAGATAAGCTTTAAAGTCCCCTCCAACCCAAACCCTTCTGTGATTCTATACACAGCATCCACCTCCACCGTTTGTCTTGAAGTGTCGTCATTGACAACACTGGCAGTGTGCCTACCTTGAGACGTTTGACCTTCTGTTTGAAAACAGAGGAGGCTGGAGCACACATTGGAAGACCAGTGACCGATATCTCCTATGCTTGTTTGGATTTAGTAATACAGCACCAGGTGACACCACATTTTATGGGTGTTTTCTCAAAAATACTAAACAAAGCGCAAAACAAAGACCCTGTGTGCTGAAGTTGTCTCTTTGCCCAGGAAAGGGAGCCTGCGGTACCACTGCATGAAGCCCTGGAGCATCACCGCCAAGTGGGAGGCAGCGTAGGGCCATGGTCACTTTCCTCAGCAACCGGGCTGGAACCGGCCACCCCCATGGCAGGGGGATTGGAACCAGATGATCAAACCCAAACCATTCTGTGATTCTCCCATGGGACTCAGCAAAGTGTAGCCATTTCTTTTTGCTCTGAACAGACCGATATACAGCATACTGAACTACATTACAAATACATTAAGCATAACTATTTCATTCTTTCACTCCACCCCTAACTAGCGAACCGTAGCCCTCACAGCCGGGTGGTTAGGCCTATTATCACGCGCACAATTCTTTTCCGATGTGTAGTCGTGGCCGAGTGGTTAAGGCGATGGACTAGAAATCCATTGGGGTCTCCCCGCGCAGGTTCGAATCCTGCC
>JANEMJ010040545.1:0-43203 GCA_024361745.1 Cacatua alba
GGGGGGGGAGTGAGCGAGCAGCTGCGTGGTTCGGAGTTACCAGCTAGGCTTAAACCATGACAATTTTATAAACTATCATGTCCTATTTTGTGTAATAGAAGTGGCAAATAGCCACTTCGAACAGTTGGCAATCTGTTTTGTTTAGTAAAACTGTGCAACATAGATGTTAGAGCTGCACCAAAAAAGTCTGCCTAGTTGTTCCTACATGACATTTTTGTCTTGCAGATTGACTGGAGCAGAAAGACCTTTCTTTTAATCCTTGCTTGGATTTTACTGTCTAAAAACTTGTTTTGAGTTTGTGTTGTGTCATGTTGCATTTGCTCTCCTGATACTCATATAGTTTGTGCAGTTTAACTTCGCTATCTCTAGCACCCTTTTCAGAACTTCCTCCTTATGGCGAAATCCCACCCTAAACCCATATCTTCTGATGATATTAATCATTTAAAAAGTCCAAAGAGGAAGCAACAAGATATAACCATAAACTAACTAAACTAAATTATCTCATGATCTCAGTGTTGTAACCCTTGGTTTAGGACTTTGTTGTTGCCAAAAGAAGAAAAACTAATCTGATGGATCCCTTTTCAGTTGCTGAGTAGACTGAGAGATTTAGTGATTATTGTAGGAGTTCTCATGGCTAGCTATCATTTATGAAGTGTGAACGTATTCTTATTTTGTTACATATTTGGGTGGCTGGATGCACGTGTACTTTTTCTGTGCAGGTGGTTACAAGTTTCTAACCTTTTCTGCTAGAACAGCGGCAACTAATACAACTTAAATAATCTTCCTTTTGAACCAAGAGGCTTTTCAGTGTGCTGTTTGCTCTGTTATGCTCACGTATGACCTATGTATGCAGCGTTTTGTAGAAACTTGTGGAAAGCGTTACTTTAGTAGTAGTTGAAACAGGGAATGTAATTGCACAAGGCTTACTTATGCTTTTTTGATGCACTGTTAGTATTCCTATGTTTTCTGAATTTAGGACTTGTGAATTACCTGTTTCTATGCTTGAGCCAGCTGGTGAGGATACTAATTACCGAGATTATCAAACATGGGTCATATAGTTGTATGTTGGCAGTGTAGATCACGTTGTTCATGCTGACATATTGCAGTTATGAAAGGCATACCATTAAAACATTTTGTATAATCTTGTTAATCTTTTGTTTCTTCTGCCTTGATGGACTACTGTAATAAGAGTCTTTCCATTTGTTTTTTACTTCTCTGTCTCAGTTTATTTCCTCTATCCCAAATATTCATGTTTTTTTAACACTAAAAGACCACTTCAGACCACAAAGTGTGGTGCTGCATAGCAAAGGAATAGTAGTTTCTTTTCAGTTACTGAACATAGACCTTTAAAATAGATCTGTAAGTTCACAAGCTGGTTTTTTTAAGATTCATTCAGGGCTTTTTCTTTACTCAAATTTTGATGCTATTTGTTAAGCATTTTGCAGTTTGGCTTGTAGTCTTTCTGTTTTGTTGGTTTGGGCATTCATGATTTGTCCATTTGTATGTGTTTGAAACATCCTTTTGGATTTTTGTTGATTTGTGATTATGTTAAAAGAGCAATTTAGCATTAGGGATTTTCCTTGAATATAATTTACTTTGCAAGGTAACTTTCATATGGTCAGGTTAAAGTCCTTGAAAAGGCTTGTCAATGTAAAAGTTGAGACAAGATTTAGATCTAACAGCATCAACAAATTATACTACCTTTTTAATTCACATAGTTTTAAATCACTATTTCTTATACGATGTTCATTTAGCAATCTCACAGTTTAGCAAGGCAGATAAGGAAGATTGTTTTTATAAGTGTGGTTATGCTTTATTTGGTTTCAGGTTCTGTTCCTTTTCTGTGCAGGCTGAGTGGGAAATGCATGCCAGGAATGATCTGGACCTTTTATAAACTTGTTTTAATGTGACAAGATTAAAGTTTAAATTTTGTGGTTGCCTACCTAATACCAAGTGTTGCTTGAGGTGAGTAAACTCAGTGGGACTGAGGCTCTTTTTCCTCTATAAATGTCTTGCCAAAAAATCAAGAGTGTGTAGCAGCTCACCAGCTACACTGTGTATACTGAATCCCAACATGCACTGAGGTCTTTATTGAATTACATGCACTACAGATGGTCTCTGCTCCAACAAGTGTATAGTCCTTGACAAGCTAAAAGAAATTCAGACATAATAAACATAAAATCTGAAACAATGTTTTCTGGTGTGTTAGAGAAAGTATAGCAGGGTCTGCTTGGTTTGTCCTTTATTTTTGCTAAATAAGTCCTTAAGTGTGTTAGGAGGAGAATAATGGCTTTTTGGACTATTTGTGGAGTGCTGTCTTTTTAAGTACAAGGGGCTGTGAAATAAATAGTACTCAGGTGTTGGTTTGAAAATAGCACATTCAGTACAGCCTTCTTATAGAATTCACACGTCCTTAGAGGAGCTAAAATTGTTCATAAGGAATCTCACTAGATCTCCTTTCAGTGTTTTAGTTACCTTCATCTTACTTTAGTGGTCAGGAACTTTATTACAAAATGACTTGTTGATGAATGCATTCACATCTCGTGTTAACAGTCTCCAGAGTCATGCCATCCTTAATCTTGATGGCTTGATGACTAATAGCTTTGACTATGAGGGTGATCTAATTGTACTTGAGTACTTGAGTGAAGCTTGGGGGCTTTGTGAGTATGTAAGACTGGAGGAAAATGTCCCTAAGAGAAAAGAGAATTCTGACTTGTTCAGATATAACTATTACCTGAAAACCTTTCCTTTAATTATATATCATAAACTGTAGTAATCATTGCTATTCCAAGGAAAATAAAAGACAATTGAATCTGTAAGCTTAATTTTAAATAAATAAAGAGGTGTTTCCTGCTAGACTGGATGGATGTTGTCTGACATTTAGTGGAAGTGTTAAGTTGTCTTAGTTTCAGTGGAATGTGTCTTAGTTTCAGTGCCTTCAGCTACAAACTCGTGCTTGTCCCGGGTTTGCTGAAGTGTGGAGGAAGATTAAAAGCTTGTCTCCTATCATTTCTTTAGGTGTTCCTCTATTTCTGCAAGGTTGGAAAGAAATGGTAACTTCTCTAAAAATTTAATTCTTTCTTTGTTTTATCTGTGGACTTTTTCATCTTTACCTACATGTTTCCATGGTAAGCAAGTCACAACACATGGCATCAGTACCTAATAGCTTGATTGCTACTTGATAAGAAATAAGTAGTGATTTCACGGAATTTAGAAGAAGGTACAGTCAGTTCTGTGGTATAAATGGAGTAAAGAGATTCTTCTGGATCTTTAGAAACTCTGGGATAAGGAGGAAGAAAACCATCTGAGAATGCAGAGAGAGGGGAGAAGTCTGGCTGGGGTGAAGAGTTCGTGGCTGTCAACTTGTAAAATACAAAGCAAGTTTAGGGTTTTCTGGAGGAAACCCATTAAACTTGGGGGGCATATATGTAGCAGGATCTGACCACTCAAATAGTGTTATCCCATCTCCCTAAAACTGGATGGAGTTTAATCCAGCAGTCCCTGGTACCAGCAGTCCTCTTTTGTTAAGCAGGCAGCCGTGGAAGTCATTAAAAAGCATCTTCCATGTCCAGCTCATCTCACCAGCTCTTACAAGGGGGAACTACATACTGTAAACCATCCTTTCAGTTCAGCCATGCATGTCCCAAACCTTGTGGACCCATCTTTGAATGTTACTTTGATTCTTTTTAACTCCTGTAGGGAGGGGTACAAAGGAAAATAAGTTTGGGTTTTTTATTTGCTGTGTATTTGATATCAGATGCAATTTTCGAAGTAATATAGCTTAACGAGATAGTGTTACAGAATCCATACTATTATGAAAACTTAGGCCTCCAGAAGGCAGTTGCTTTAAAAGCGGTGCAACCCAAGCGTGTGTCGTGATCTCAGTTAATGTGCTAAAATATTACTTCATTTAACCAATCCTCATGGATGACATGCAGAAGTAATAGAAACTAGCTACAATTATTAAACAAGAGGAGGTGCTTGGGAGCAAGGCTAAAATATTATTCACGGAAATGTCAAATACCTACTTTGTGTGTAAGTTTCATGGTTTTCAGATCTTTACAACAGCTTCCTCATGTTCTCTTGTGCTTTGCAAAAACTTGTGCGGTAGTAGCTATTATTCCTTGTAGCATTGGCTACTTTATACAGTCACAAATCTTAAGTTGTCTGTATTCAAATACGAATGTGGTTCTAGTGCTTCTATTATTATTTTTCTGATCTTGTGTCCTAGAGTACACTTCGCAACAGCAATGTACTATTTTGACAGTTTCCCATTCTGGACACTTGTTCATTTGTGTCTCATTATCCTCTTTGAGTTGTAGGTACACTGTCAAAATTCCTTGTTTTACAAGACTCTCCTGCTAAATAATAATTGTGTAGTCAAGTATTTTTGGCTCTTGCAGGATACCAGTTATCCCCTCCTTATGTAGTGGAGTTTTTCACATAGTTTTTTCCTTTGCCATTTTGGGTTCTAGCCATTTTGCTTGGTAGTTCAGGTTTATGTAAGTACAATTTTGTGTTGGTTTGGTTGGGTTTTTTGTTTGAGCAGGAATATCCTATTCAGGTTTTTCTGCAAAGTCCAAAGCTCTTCAGTAAATCGATGTGGTACCAACATCCTAAATGTTAACAATATTTGTCTATAGTTCCTCCTGGAAATCCGTATCTTTTTTTGGTAAGCTACTCACAAAGTAAACTTTCTAGACATAGTAACCACATGGGCTTGTTGTACCTCCTGTCTTTACTGTGAGGAATACCTCTTGCCTCTGTCTTAAAGGAGAAAGTTTGCAATGTTTTGCCTTCTATGAGCATAATAGTTTGGTGTAGATTCTGATTTGCTGGTACAATTTTGAGAGGAGAAAATTACCAGTCATGCAAGGCAGAGCCTGATGTAGTATCTGTTATTATGGCAAAACATATGTAGTTTCCTTTTCCAAAAAATTAATAGGATATATTGTCATGTTTTATTGATGTAAATTGTCGTCTTTAGTAATCATGCTATATTTGCATGTACTTCTGTTCTAGATAAGTCATTAATGTTTTGTGCCAGTGGCAGTCATTCTCTAAACCTTTAGAAACAAAGGGATTTATATCATCAGCAGTGAAGGGATATGTTCATGTGATACTGGTGAAATCATTTATTTTTTCTAAATTGAGTCAATACTCAAGAAATGTTATCTGCAAGTAAAGCAGACTTCAGCTCAGTGGTCTGGTATTACTTTTTGGTATTATGGGTATGCACGTATTCACGAGCACTTCCCTAGCTGGGACTTGTAAAATCTGCTAAGCTGTTTGGACAGTAAGAACCATAAAAAGCCAAGCGTGATTCATGTATGTTCTTTGGGTGAGGCTACAAACACATAAGTACATTGCACCAGAAGCTGGAGGGATTAAAGTACATGTGTAAAGTGACAGTCAAAGGTAAAGAGCCTTGATCCATGACCAGTTCACCAGTTCTGATTTGGAGATCAGCCTGGAGTTGTTACTTTGCGTGCCAGCAAAGATAGTTTAATTTCATAGCAGTGTGTCACGATTTTTCAGAACGCCTTTTTTTTTCTTAGCCTTGTCAGAAGTGTTTAAATAGCAGTTGTGCATAGTGACAACTCTTACTTCAAAGTATCATGAATTCCCATAAATTAACCTGTATTAGTTATATTTATAAAGTTGTATTTTATTGAAATTGCTGTGCTTTGAAATACGATATTGAATAAAAGAAAGGATCACAGAATAGTAGAGGTTGGAAGGGACCTCTGGATGTCATCTTAGCCACCACACCCTGCTCTAGGAGGGCCACATAAAACAGGTTACCCAGGACTATATCCAGGAGGCTTTTGAATATCTCTTAAGGATGGAGACTCCACAACTTCTCTATGCAACTTGTGCCAGTGCTCAGGCACCCTAACAGTGAAAAAGTCATTCCTGATGTTAAAATGTATTTCTACATGTTGAGAAGACACCTCTGAGTCTTTCCCAGGTTGAACAGTTCCAGCTCTCTTAGCCTTCCCTCATGACACATGCTCCAGTCCAATAACCATCTTACTGGCCTTTGCTGGATTCTGCCAGTAGCTCCTTATCACTTTTGTGTTGGGGAGCTCAGCACTGGATGTGGCTATCCAGGTGTTCCCTCACCAGTGCTGAGCAGAGTGTTCCCTTGACCTCATGGCAATGCTTCTCCTAAGGCAGGCCAGGACACCGCTGGCATCCGTTGTCTCAGGGGCACGTTGCCAGCTTTTGGTCAACCTGGTGTCCTCGTGAAACGCAAGGTCCCTTTTTGCAAATCTGCTTTCCAGCTTTGGAAGAAACCATAATGTCAGATATTTTTACTGAAGCTAAGAGAGTCTGTTTCTCATATAGTTCAGGTTATAATTCCTATTGAAGATCCAGGTTTCTTGCTGATGATGGTAGTAAGCTTTATAGTACTAAAACCAATTTGCAGTTACAGTTCAATTGTATTAACAAACATTTCTGAGATCACTGTTCTACTATTTTTCAGTCCTATATTAAAATAGTAATGCGCAGGATGCAATACAAATAAAAGAATGGTAATGCTTAATATTAATCTAGGAGAGTGAAGACTTGTGTACTGTTGGAACTGGGTTAAAATAAATGTAATGCAGCAAGCATGGCAGGGGGGTTGGAACTAGATGATCTTAAGGTCCTTTCCAATCCAAACCATTAGCTGCTTTTGTTTCTTTCTTTTCCTTCTTCAACATCTCTTCCCCTTTTTCTCTGGGAAAAATATTTTGGCAGAAAATTCTTAACCTTCATTCTCTTTTGGATCACTGATGGAAGAAAGGACAAATGTAATAATGTTTGGATCTTTAATTGGCTTGGTATTACACATAAGAAATACTACAAATTATCAAAATAATTTCAAAATATTTTTTATATTAGGAAAATTTAGTGATGGAATTACAGTTGTGTTCCTCCCCCCAGCCACCAAACGCAGGATTAGTTGCTGAGCTGAAGGTCCCAGCCTGTCAAGATCAGTGGCTTGCTTCCTGGGCTTGAACAACAGTTTGGTCATCCAGGTCATAAGTGATTTTGGGCCCAAGAGCATTATATTGGTATAAACACAGTTTTTGGAGGGAGGAGAGTGCCTTTAAAGCCTGTGATCAGATTTTAATGCTTGATGCTCTTAAAATTGATGGCAGGCAAGGGCTGTAAGTCTTGTATCTTGCCTGTCCACTTATGGTTTGTAGCCCTTTGTGTCTGCCCCTGAATGGTTTCGCAGGCTTCTTAGCTCACCCCACTCCACCTTTTGATTTTTTGTAACAAGAATCATCTTCATTTGCTAATACTTTTAGAATGAAACTTCAGACAATATGCTATGCTATTTTAAGATGACTTCATTTCTGCCTCGAGTTTCCAGTTGCCACAACCAAAATCGGGGGGTCTCAGGAAAGAGTGTATGTAATACGACAGGTTTGGGCCTGCTGTTCAGTGCTGCTCTTAATGCTACGTTTCACATGCTTGCGGTAGAAATAAAGATCAATGCTCAACTGATTGATTGCCCTGTTTGGTTGGGTTTTTTTTGTTCAGTTATTCTTGATAAAGCTGCTAAACATGCAAGAGTAGGTAAAAATGTTACTTTGTAGGTGTGGTGCGGGAAAACACTGGAGCCTTGTGTGTGCTGTTTCCCACAGCTAAGCTACATCAGCAGTTCAGCAGTTTGTTACAAAATTCCCAAATGTGGATGGAGGCTAAAATGCGTAGAGATACAAGCATTTCGGTAGCACCAGCAGTGTGACAGGCAGATGCTGTTTTGTTTGCAGAGGATTCTGGAAATGGAAATCCCTCATAAGTCCTGCTGCTGATCTGTGGCTAATTGCAAACCAGCTTGTATTGTTACTAAAAGTAACTGTTGTTGCCAATTTTGAGTCCCTGTAGAATTTAAAAAATAATATTAAATGACAACAACACAAAACTAAGCAATCTCTTCATAGTCTTTGGTATTGTTGCAAGTACAGTAATGAATTTGCCTAATTAATTTACAGGGTGGTTCTCTGAAAAAACTGTTTCCATTTAAGAGGTTATTCATTAGGTATTACCTGTGGGGGAGTTTTATTTTGGCTCTTGCACTAATGCAGTGGATTTGACAGTAGTTTCTAGAATATTTGAAAGAGTATATCTTGTTTAAAACAGTTTAGAAAATATGGAAGCAAAACACAAGAATGTTAAGTAACCCAGACTAGGTGGCTCTGTATAGGGAAGTGGGGAAAAAACCCAACACTGACAAAAATCTTATGGCAAATAGAAGTAGCAAAGCCATTGAGGTATGATATGTATCCTCCATCTTTGCTTCTCCTTAGCAATCCTTGAGAAGAAAATGGATGTGGAGTGTAAACTTTCATTAAAAAGAAAATTAAAAAAAATTATTCTGCTATAGTTCAAGTTTTTTCATGTAGCCTGAGTGAAGTTCTGTGATATCCCTAAATGATGTTTAACTGAACTGCTGCTGCAGTCTGTTGGTATGCAAGAGATCACTAATATTCAGATTTATGACCAAATTTATAGAATGAATAACTTTTAAGCTAAATTGGTGATTCACTTGAGTGGAGAATAGCAAAGAGCGTGTAGGTTTACCTAGTTGGTGTATCCTGTTTCTGTTTCACAGGAAAGTCCCAATGTGCTCAGTTTCTGTAAGAAGAAGCCTCTCCACCTGAGATAAACGACTTATCTGTCTGAAGCGTATAACTACAGTCTGAACTTATCTCTGATTGAAATACAGTAATAGAGACCAATGAATGATTCAATTTTCAGTAACATTATTAAGCACCAAGATATAGCCATTTTTATTTGCAGCTATTAGAATTGATAGATGCGTACAGTGAAGGATTGGATTTTTCTTGATTATATTTATCTGCTGTGTGGGAGAAGTTACTAAAAGATGTTGGTACAGAAATGGTGAGAAACATTGACTGAACTGTCATCTTAACGATGAGGTTTAGGGGGAGGAGGAGGCTGATTTTTTGCTTGGAGGGAGCAAACAAAGTCTCTACAAACAAATTCACTTGCCTATAAACTAAAATTAGATAGTCTTGTTTTATTTCCCATTTTCAAGCCGTTATGCATTTAAGCTGTAGATGCTTGCAGCAAAATTCTTTTATATATTTTTATATATATATATATGTATGTGAATCATATGTGTGAATCATGTGTGTGAGAACGTAATATATTAAGTACGCAAAGAAGCCTACCTTCAGTTATTTTGGGACATTTTGGAAAATAAAAAAAAAGGCAAGAAGTGATCATTTTAAAATACAACAGTTTGATGAATGGTTATATCACAAATAATTTTGTACAGAAGGAACAATTTTTTCCTTTTCTAATGTTTCCTGTTCAGTCCTTAAATTTGCTATTACTAATGCTAACTGGCATAAATACTTAAGCCCTCAATCAGCAGTATATTGCAAAAGATACTGTGAAGTTCATTTATTTTAAAGTGTTGGAATCTTCATTCATGGACTGTTGCATTCATGCAGTAAACCATACTTTGAACGTAGGATCTTGTAATGTCCTTGGTAAGCCATGGGGCTTTCCAGCTGATGTAGCAGCAAATTCATAACCAAAGCTAAAATGTATCATTATTTTAAAAGAAATAAAATAAAACCTGAGAGAGAGAGAGAATGTCACCAAAACCTTTTTCCAAGACTTTGGAAAAAGAATTTGGCTTTTAATTAATGAAATAACCATTTTGTTTATAAAAATGTTAAATCATGGAAAAAGCTGTTAAATTGTAAAATGCAAGTAATTTTCCACACACTGCAAATACAGGAGAGAACCAGTTAGTAGATACTGCAAATGGTAAGTTTTAAGTAACCATAACTGGTTTTGTTGTCAAACCCCACAGCGTGTGTCCACTGACCTACCCTTGCAAGGGATGGGTTATGTGTGTGGGGAAGAGGGAGGGAGGAATGAAGGGAAGCAGGGTTTCTGGCTAAAAGCCTGTTCTTGTTCAGATTTCAGTGGCAGAAGGCCTGACCTCTTTCTGCTTTCTTGTTCTCTTTTCTGTGCAATTTCATGGTGGCTGACTGGCTTCATGATTAGTCTAAAATAAATCAGGAGTTGATTCTTACTCTCTTCCCACCCCTGACCCTCTAGCTAGATCACTGACTGCAAAGTTTTTAGGCTAATATTAGTTTTGACTCTGAGGAACTACATTGTCTGGTTAAGTTCTTTTGTGTTTTGTTTTGTTTTGTTTTTTTAAGTGAATTGCTTGTAAGCTCCAAGAAGTCCTAACGAAGGAATAAACATACAGAGGAACGTTTTTTTAGAGGGTTATCTTAGACTGGTTTCTTCTAGGTGACTGTTACGGAAGGATTGAACCTCCACAATATTATCATGATCTTGGTTGTGGGTTTATGATTTTTTATTGTTATTGTTTTGGTTTTTTTATTTAACTAGATTTAGTTGGGTTTTGTTTATGGAAAACTAATTTCTTCTTTTGCATCTCTTCCAGTAATAGTTATGCACGAGTGCGAGCTGTGGTGATGACCCGGGATGACTCAAGTGGTGGATGGTTACCACTTGGAGGGGGTGGACTAAGCTGTGTCACAGTCTTCAAAGTCATTCCCCAGGAAGAGAATAGCTGTGCTGATTTTCTTATCCATGGAGAACGACTCAGGGATAAAACGGTAACAATTTACATCTGTTTAATGTTCTTATTATAACTACATAGGACCTAAGAGTAGATGTTTGTTTATTGTTGCCTGTAGGCTGCAAAATTTATAGTCTCAGCCTAATGCTGTTGCTGAGCTTTTGTCTATATCAAGGATTATATACCTAAGGAGCCAGTTATTTGGTTTAGGTGTAATACCATGCATTTCTAGAATTAAGCACGTTGATCTTTTAGAAACTTTAGAAGATACTTCTTGTTCATTGCAGGTTTCCATCCATTTGGGGAAATAGTTTGCTATTCAGGTGTTTATTCTAATGGAGGATTAAAGTTAAAACTACTTGTTAACCTGTTTATACACCAATGATACTGTGTTTAATTGAGTGTTGGAAAATTAGAACTTGTTAAAAACACAAATCTGGAGGAATTCCTCAGTAATGATTCAGTTGTAGAATTTGGCTATGGCAAAACGTAGCCATTGTGCATGAAAACAACTTTTGTATTGGATGAAAGCATGAAGCTGACAGGCTCAAGAATTGATCTGGTTTGATGAACACATAGACAGTACTCATTTATGAGTTACATTAAGTAAAATACCAGAAACTTGCCTTAAATAGCCTCACAAAAGGAGAACTGGGGTAGGATCTCAGCTATTTCTACATGCAGACCTATGGAAGACAAACTGGCGTACTAAGGGTTGCTTGGCTACTTATGTGCTAAATTAGTTTCTGATGAGGGGGTGTCTTGTTGTGGAAACAAAAAGAAGTGAGGAAAGCACAAAATCTCCATCTTAATGACTTCTATCAAGAACTTACTCTTTTCTGCCAATAATCTATGACTCCTGTATAAGCTTAAAGGTAGAACTGCTTCTTATACTGTACTGATGATTCTTTCTCAACCATACAAGTTTCTCTCTTGAGGCAGGACTGCTGAGTTTTCTGCCTTACTGTGGCTGTTGTAGGAAGAGTGCGTATAAATAGAAATTCTGCTGACTCAGTTGTTTCAGGGAGGCGTAGTGCTGTTAGAGTACCCTGTGTTCCTGCACAGCTATGTGCACCTGCAGTTCCTTCCTCACTTTGCAGTAGTTCCCTTTAGAACTTTTTTTAGCCTTATTGAGGCTGTTTTTGAGGAGCTTAATTGCATTTAGAGATACTTGACAGTTTTCTCTTAATTCTTAATACTTTTGACATTCACAGCTTGCCTTCAGAATCTGAGGGTAATAAAATGCTCAGAACTGAAAGCTGGTTTAATGTTTCTCCCTCATGCATATGAAAATGTCATAGCCATCGGCATCCTGATCTGTTTGCGCTCATTCTCCTGCTTCCCCTAGGCAAGCCTTGTTTTGTTTCACTGCTGGTAGTAGGCTTTAAATGTCTCTGCTCCTCTTCCTGTCCAAAATTGAGCTCAGGTTAGTATGAATACATTTTCCAAACATTGTCCTGAACAGTTGGTTTGGGTGTTTGGGTTTTTTTTAATTGCGTTTTTTTTTGTTTGTTTGTTTGTTTGGTGGGGGTTTTTTTGGTTTTTTTTTGTGTCCCCCATCTTGTGTCCGTCTGTCCTCCCCCCTGCTGCCCACAAATGTGACTAACTAGTCTGTCAGGGCAGATTTTGATCTTGCAGCAATTTCAGGAAGTTGCTGTTGGAAGTCAGTTCCTCAAAAACATAGGATAAAAGATGGAAGAAATGCTGCTAAGAAGAACACCTGTCCAGTGTATATTGAATAAAGTTCAGGGAACTAACAAATTCAGATTAAGGCTATGGGGAAGAATACTGTAGAGCAAGTGATGCTTGGTAATGGAATAAAATGCAGCTATATATGTGTGTATTTCCTCAGACTTCAAATAATGCATTTATAAGCAACAACTAGTACGTAATGAATTAACAACAGTTGCACAGTATGCAACAAGACCCCTGTTGGCATAAAAGAAACAAGGTCCTACACCAAGGTATGTTAAGGACCTTGTTGGGTGATAACACCTTTTCAGAAGGACCATAACAGGGACTGGATGAGAAATTCTGTTGGTTGTTGATCCAGTCACTGTTTTGATTTTCAACATAATTGATGCTTTTACGTTTTTTCTTAAGATATTCCTTTGGATTCACTGTTCAAGCACACATTTAAACCTTTTCTTTAATGAAGGCAAGCAACTGGGTTTTTAGTCAAAATAGAATTGACAGGTGACTATTATATTTCATAACACAAAGAAAAGACCAAGAAAAATAACACCAAGAAGTTGAAATGCAATTAACACTTTCAACAGAAAGGGTGAAGAAGGCTATGTCTTCAAAGAGGTGACCCTGAAAAGGACTGTTGAAGATTACTTCAGTGACACAAAATACTTTCTTCTTTTTTTTTTCTGTAAAAATAAAGTAAAAGTTGAAGTTGTTATGGGTTCATCATGTTCGCTGTTGCGTAGGGACTAAGTATTTTGATCATCTGATTTTGAATAAGAGTTATACTGAATCTGCTGTTTCCGTGCTCCAACATCACTCTAATCTCATTTTAGAATGGCCTTAGTGTGTAAATCTATATATCTGAATAATCTTTGAGGTTAGTTGTACTTGGTTGCTATTTGCAAAGAGAAAGTGGCAGTATTGTTTTAAAAAAGCTTCTCAACCATAAATCATTTTGAATATTTCTGTTATTCAGACTTTGAGCACATGTGTCTTCAGGAATGGTTAAGCTGTTGTAGTATCCAGAAGTCATTACAGCTCAGCCAGCTGGCCCACGATTTCCAAGCCACTCACTTTTTTGCAAGGTACACACAACCGTTTCTGAAAATACTCCTGTGGATTAAAGAAGAAAGTAATCTTTAAAAATGAAATCTTCTCTCACTCTACACACCTCTCCCTCCCCCATTATACACTGTTAAAATACCTTTATAACTAGATTATATTTTTATTTCCTCTGGCCCATAAGCCTTTCCTTCCTGAACTGGCTCAGCTTCCAGAAAAAGTGCAGAAATTCCCTTATCCTAGAAAGCCTATAGCATGGAATTTGGAGCATTTTTCTGTGACACAGGGAAGCATGGGGTTTTAAATACCTCAGGTTAGAGAGCAAATGGAATTCAGAGAATTACTTTTACCCAAGATACATGGGAATCGTAATGCCAGTATTACTGGTCAGCCTATGTGTCAGTAGAAAGGTAAAATTTATTCCAAAGCAATTTGAAATCCATAGGTGAGGTACTGATGGCGGTATCTTCCAGCTGCCTCTTAAATGGTTATAATAAAAAAGAATTAGATATCTTTTATGTCTTCTCTTACTGTTGCTTGTAAACTAGCTTTAGTTGCTGCTTTTCCAAGTACTGCTTCGAACACTACATTGCAATCCCATTCCAATGTGCTGGATCTCTCCATGTATTTTATAGGTTATGTAGGCATTTAATGATAATTAATTAAAGACACTAGATCTCAGTCAGTAGCTCAGCTCTATAAATTAAATACTTCGGGACTGACCATCAAAACATTGAAGTTCCTTGTTAGGGGTGGAGTGGTGGTGAGGGGAGTGGATGTGGAGGAGGGTGGGAGTTTCTTGTTGTTTCTTTATATGCGCAAGAGTTAAATTGCTGTCAGCTCTTTTACGAGCCACTTTGAGTCTACATGTAGAAGTTCCAACATTTTTGTGCAGTACTGAGCTATTAAAAACATGTCATGGGGTTCACAAAAAGCATCCTAGTTATCTGAGAAAAAAAGTCAAAGTGCTGGCACACTGAATTCATTTAGGAAAGGGAATGCTCCCCAGTAGTTTGCTCTGATTGTTTAGTTCTGACTTGGAATGTAAGGTTTTTCATGAAGACTGACACAATTACACGTTTCCTCCTTTATTACACTCACCTTCCCAGATCTGGCTCCAGCCAGTCTGCTTGGAACAAGTGCACACCCTCCTAACCTGGTCAGGTCTGCCGCTCTCTTTTACTGTGTTTACAGTGGCTCTCTTCTTTCTTAATAGTATTAGTGTTTAACATACATTAGGCTCAACCTCACAGTTTTTTAGGGTTTGGTGAATTTTACATTCTTGAATGAAAAGTCTAACAGACTTTTCCTGCTTGATTTTATTTTTATTCTCCAGTCCTTTGCCATGCAAGTGTTTACTGAAAGAAAACAAAAAGTGACTAGTATCTTTTGGGTCATGAGTTGGGAGTGACAAAGTTTAAAACCTTTCTTGTGAAGAAGAGGTACTTGTGTAAAGGGGAAGATACAAAGCTGAAACTGAATATAAATACTGCTCTGTTCTAAAAATCTGCTGTTCAGAAACTTAATCATTTACTTTTTTAATTGGCTTTAAAGATTGAGAAAAGACTGATTCTCATGAGCGGTAGTGCAGCTCTTGTATTATCTTTCTTTTTGAAGTAGGACAAAAAAAGCACATGCAAGATAATGATCATGTAACTGGGGCCACATGGTCTATAGCATGAATATACTCGGGTCATGCTGCTTAGTCCCAGGACTAGAGAAAAGCCTTTGATTCTGTTCAGTAGAAAAAGCATTCAGAAGTTTCACCAAAACTGTGCGCTTACATGTTTGTAGATTCGGGCTGGGAATAAAAAATTGAGAAACTATCTACATGTCACACTGTATTTAAGCTGTTGAAAGTACAGCTAGAAACCGGTAAAATAGTATCCAGTATCTAGAAATGTTCAATTATGGGGTCTGTTATGAAAATGGAATTTTATCTCAAATGCATATTTGTTTCTGAAATAAGCCCTAGATAATAATGCTAATATCTTATATGCTGATTTTTGTTAAGAAGTATTTGGGTTTGAAATGTTGAGGTTTAAAATTTCTCACTTTAGAGATTCATCTTGTCTACGCAAGCCAAATAGTTTCTAATATTTTTAAAGAATGCAGCTTGTAGAAGTGAGAAAAGAAACGCGAATCAAGCAAGTATTTTTATGATTAGCTATGAACTTGCTAGTGTTGCACTTAATGGCATACGGCTATTAAAGGACCTTTTGTTTTTTGGGGTTTTTTTCTCTCTCCATTAAATAGTAGTAAGTGGGCATAGCCCTATTATGCTCTGAGAATTTAGATCTTGATCATGTGGATCTGGAGCTCTTCTGTTTTGCGTCTGATAACTGCAACATTTCCCATTACATGCTAAGGTGGCTGCTTCATATTGGTGTTGAAGTCTTATATTAAGCTTCTACATGAAGAAAACCTTCAGAACAGTAACCCATGTTTATTAAAAATTACAGTTTTGTTAAGCTGTAGTCACTTACTTACAATGTTGCAGGTTTTTGTTGTGCTTATCACTGGAGATCTTAGGGAAGGTCTACCTAAAAAAGGTTTGGGAAGGCAGGTTTTTGGTAGCTGTGTGGGAGAGTATTATACCATCTTCACATATGATGTAGAGAGTTCAGACCATAGCAAAGTACCTTAAAAATATTTGGAGTTTTGGGTGTTCTGAAGACCTGAAAAAAAAATTTGTATTGCTAAAGGCTTGGTTTCTTCCAGGCTTTGGAGATAGATGTACTGGGACACTTCCTCCCCAGGTCTACTGGTATTTTACATGCTTCAGTGTGAAGAAGCCTTTGATGGCATTATGTTTAACATGGGAAAAAAAAACGTTGCAAAGTGTAAAAGTGTTCTGGTGATAGGGAAGTGTTTTAGGAGATGGTTGGTACTTTTTTTTTTGTTTGTTTGGTTTAGGTTTTTAGTATTTCTGTGTGCAACAAAAACTAGGGAAGGCAGGGATTTTATAGATTTCTGTCCTACTGCTAATTCTGACCTACATCTTTTGAGTTGTCTCTCAGGTTGGGTAGGCATAAAGTCTCACCTATATGGATTCTTACATTTCATAACACATACAATTTTGATGCAACTAATTTTTCCGCTTTCAGTGCCCTTAACCACTTACCTCCTGTGTTAACTGGTCTATTTCATACAGCTTTAGATCTGAAAAATCAGTGCTGTCCTGTTACATTTGTTGTTTCCTCAAATCAAGCTGAAAACAATTACGGTGTTTGATAAGATGCTTGCTTGTTTTGTTAATGATTGCTTGTTTTATGAAATGTTGTGAGGTTTGGAGGTTGGGGAGGTGTTTGAAGGCTGGGGTGGTAGCAGTGTTTTTTGGGTTAGGGAGTATGGGTGGTTTCTGCTTTGGTTTGGATTTCTTTGAAAATTATAGCTTTGACTCAGTAAAGTATTAATCCAGTAGTTTATCTCCAGTGGTACGTTATCTTTTAAAAACACTTGTCATTCAGGTATGAATTTTCAGTATGAAATAGCCTGGATTAACTTCTTTGGGAGCAAGTATTCACTAAGCTGCTGTAAAATGCAGTACTTGTTGATATTTTGGGTGAAATTACACACAAAATATAGCGTGAAAAAGCTGGTATTTAATATAGTAGAGATCCCCCAAAAGTACTCACAGACCTAGAAAATGCAGTGATTTAAGAAATCTTCAAATTTTAACTCCTCATTTTAGGAGGAAGCAGGTTTAAAAGCATCAAAAGGGACAAAGAATGATCATTTAACACACCTTAGAACTGCAGAATTGTACTTTTTTTCCCTTCTTTTTTTTTTTTTTTTTTTAATCCTGCAGCACCTTTTCCTGCACACCTGCAGCAAACAGTTATACTCCTTCCTGTGCTTCCTTGTAGACAGTTGTACCTGTGTTTTGTTGACCATTTAGGGAGTCAGAGTGGACTAACAAATTATTTTTGGACATACAAACTCAAGAGTTTATATGTGCAGAAATAATGTCATCCTTCTAGTGATAGAGCTAAAAGGCAGTAAAAATCAAGGCAATTGGTGGGGTGTAAGGTGATGAAGAGCAAGAGGAAAAAAAAACCCAACTATTTTCCTATATAATAGATAAGGAAAGGAGAGAAAGAACACAAAGGATTTGCAAGCATAATCTAAGTTCAGACATATTTCTTTTTAAATTTGGAGATTATCTGTTATAATTAACCTCACTTTTTCCACACACTGTAAGAAATCTTGTATTTTTCTCTCAAAGCTGCATACATAACAATTAAAAATTTAATTGTGGAAATACATGAATGTTAAAATGATATAACATTAAAATTCCTCAATCATCTCTCAGTAAGGGTTTTAGAATCTAGTAGTGATACAGTGGTACAGGTTGTCTTGATGTGCCTTTTATTATGCCTAGTGCAACAAGAAAAGATCAGTGCATGTCCCTCTAATTCCTTGCTCACCTTGGATGGTTTTTAATCAAGAAACATTCAGTGTAACAGTGTTGCATAACATAAATTTTGCAGGTAAATGAATAATACAAATATTTCTAAAACCAGCCAATTTAGAGTGGGGAAATGATGTGAAGGCTGCAGCTTTGCTTCATAGCTGAATGTGCATGTATATGTTTTTGTAGCCAGATAATTCTGTTAATTATTCCTAATTACTGTTTTCATTGTATTTGAGCATGGGCCATAAATACATTTGTATCTAGGTACAGGCAGTAATACATTCAAAAAGATTTTAGTTCTGATTAATTTCAGGTTTTGAAACGAATCTTCTGTCTGGTAGCCTTTCTGGCCAACTGATGTGGCCTGAAAGCAGCATAAAGTTAGTCTAGTGCTTAAAAGTTTGGTAGATAAGTATACAAATAAGATTACCAGTGATAGAGTAATACTTGATCTCAGCACAGTAATGTTTTTTGGAGTGTGGCCTATTTCATTTGCTGAATATCTAGCAAGTCTGTATTGACAGAAGTGCTTGCTGTAGGAATCATATACTTTTGAGGCTAGGAAGATATACTCTGTATACAAATAGTGTCCTTAACCCATACCACCTATGAGCAACTGTTAGTGAATAATTTGACCATAATGGAAACAAGGTTAAAATTACGTCCTTGTAACAGGAAGAAATTTGAACAGAGGACGTTACCCACTCTTATGATACATGTTTTCCTGTGACTCACAAAGACTAAATTTTGTTCTCAAATTTGATATATTGGTCAGTGATATCTTTTCCTTCTGTCTTCTTTCTGGAAGGTGGTCTTGGAATGCACATTAAAGAAGGACCTTGTTTACAACAAAGTTACTCCTACTTTTTACCACTGGAAGATTGATGACAAAAAGTTTGGCCTCACATTTCAGAGTCCTGCTGATGCAAGAGCATTTGATAGAGGTATTCGGAGAGCAGTAGAGGATATTTCTCAAGGTACATATTTCAGATGAAGGGGCTGGGGCAGGGGAGGGGGTGGTATCGTGACTGTTTAGTAAATAAGTCAAAGGACTTTGCTTAACATTAATGCTGGCAGTATTTAAGGATGTGAATTGATCTATAGCATATTGAGATTTTAACAGGTTTTTAATAGAACTTCTGACATTTTTAAAGTGCCAGTGATCTAAGTGTCTTAAACTGTTTCACAGACACTAATAAGGTAATTTCTCAAAATATCCCTCCATAATAAAGCATTGCCTCTATTTTTTTAGAGATGAAGAAATGGAGGAAACTAGAGTGTTACTTGTCTTACTTGGATGTTCCTAGAAGCTTGTAACAGCCTCTATGTTCTTAGAGGATAAACTGTTGAGACCCCTTGAGTTCTCTTTTTATCTGCATGTGCTTTCATTTAATAGTTTTATTTGTTTACTAACAGCTGACAGAGTAATTCTGAGGAGAGGTTTAGATGGGACAGCATAGAAGAATTTCATAGTAATATGGCTAACTGAAAACTAGTGAGCAAACTGAAGAACATCATCAAGCTTAGATTTTGAACTGAAAATGTGATAAATGCGCCCCTGCATGGGGAGAGGCAAGGAGGGAAGAGAACAGGTGTTTACTGAACAGAAAGAATATCTCTTTCAAGCTTGTGAAAAGTAACTCAAAGGGAGAAATTGAAACATAATATTCTGTGCTATTGATGTACTGTAAACTTAGGTGTTTAATGTGTGTTATCATATTAGCAAAGGGAGAAACGTATTTCTGAAGGGAAATCCTTTTTGACATACTAGAATGACTTCTTTTGAATTGTGCCGATATCATTCATGTCCCTGCCAGAGAAATAATTGGAGAACAAATGAGTCCTTTCTTCGCTTAGGGTCTCACAGTTCCAATTTTTGCTGATTTATAGCAGAATACACCAGTGTGCATTCATGCCAACCAAAAGTATCTGCCTCTAATTTTCAAAATGTTATATTAACAAGGATATATTCCCTTGCTTCTGACTTCTGATGATACTTTGAAAATGCTTTTACAAGAAAGGTGTCAACAAGACAGCAGTGTGGCTAGGAGTACTTGGTGTATAAAATACAAAATGTGTAAATGAATGGTACTTATTAAAAGCAACTTGAAATACAGTTATCTACTGGTTAAAAAAGCCAGCATATTTATATTACCGTAGCCAAATATTGAAGGATTGTGTGGACTACTGGAAGCAGTAAACTGTAAATAAAGAGAAAATAACCTTGTCTATTTTGTTTTGGTTTTGTTTTTTGTTTTGTTTTGTTTTACTTTTTCTGTAGGTTATCCACCCTCCCAAAATGATGTTGAAGTGGCAGAAGACTGCTTTCAAGTGAGCATTTAAATTTTTAAATTAATTGTGTGGGTTTTTTAATTAATTGAACAATTATTTTCATTAGAATAAGCAAAATAAGAGGAGTGCCAAAATTCAGTTTAATGAAATAAGTTCCAGAACAGTTATGTAGAAGACTTACAATATTGTCTATTGACAAGTAGTCAGTCAATAGGATGATTAACCATCCCGAGTTTTATTTTTACGTTTACAATGTCTGCTTTTACAACCTCTGAAGAGGCTAGGTGTCCTCTTCTAATTCATGGGAAGATGAAATATTATTCTGTAAAAATAAGAATAAAAGGGTCAGGAGTTTTCTTCTTTTACATGCACGTCCTATTTTTTTCCTTTTTTGCCTAGATCTCACTCTACAGTGATAGACACTTCTGACATTATATAGTTAGAGTTGAAAAGATGCTGAGATAACAGTTAAAAGAATCTAGTCCAAACAAGGGTGGAAGTTCAGCTAATTTTTAAAAACACACTGAAGATAAAGCAGTTATTTGCTGAGTTTCACATTTTTCTTGATCCTTATTTGCACCATTCAATATAGGTCATAATGGCATAAAATGTAAAAACTTCTACTATGCTTCAGATTTGTAATGCTTTACACAAATACAAGTACTGTAACACTCATGTAGCACTACCTGGTAATATCCAAGAATCCATGTACTTAAAAAGCCGGTATAAACAGATATTAAGGATACATATATACATTAAATAGATATAACTGAGAAAAAAATGTACTTGTGTCTGTGTGTGCTTATCGTCTCTTCTTTCCTATTTACAGTTTCAGGGAAAGTCTTGGCTTTATTCACACACATATTCAATTTTCAGAGTGAAGATATTTAATATGGAACTGATTTAGAAACAAGTTGACTCAGGCATCTTAGTGACTATTCAGAAAACTGATAGTATTCCTAATTAGTTTCTTGATGGAAAGAGTTCTACCATTTATGCAAAATTAAATTCTTTATCATTGTAGATAGATGCAGTGTAGAACCTTTGCAACACAAACCCAAGAAAATTAACATCCTACTTTGAAGAATGGGTAAGAATCAAACTATGGTAGGAGACTGAGTGTCAAGTATTTAGAAAGGATACTGCAGTGCAGTGCCAATGCAGAAGACTCTCTTAATTTCTTTTCATTTTATGGTAGGAGAAATGTATCTGTGTAAGTGTTGGCTGTGCAACCACCTGTTGTTCTTTATTTGCAGTGCTTTATTTTAAGGCACTTTAAAGTAAAATTGCTATAAATATTAGATATTTTGGATATAAAAAAAGTGAGGTTTTGACAGGGTGGAGGAAATGTGTGCCAAAGTTAATGCAATTCTTAAACAGCTTTTAAAAGACTTGTTTAAACACGCTTTGTTGCAAGGATTAATAATTGAGCAATTTCTACAGGCCTAATGAGATTAGAGGAGACTAATTACCTCTTGATTATGCTGCCTAGTTGTTACATTTCTATGTAAGGATGCCAAAATTGAAGCAAATGTCTGTGATTCTTTGTATTTACAAAGTTTCATGTTGGGAAGTGGAGAAAAGTGCGTTTATTTAAATATAAATATAGATATATTTAGGTATGTAAATAGATTATGTAGGTTTACTTTATATTTAAAATAATATGTACATTTTTAAAAAAAGCTTTCTCTATATATTACTTACAGGTACAAATAATCTGTTTGGTATAAACTACTGGTAGAATTACCTGTTCCGTTCCATTTCTTCATCACACAACACATATTACTTAATCGTAGATTCATGCTGTGGATAGATAGCACGAATTACCTGTTTTCTAGAGGCAAAAAAAGCTACCCAGTCTCTCTTACTGTATCACTGCATACCAAAGTAAAATAAATGATACTAGAATTGCCTATCTCCAGCAATACCAGAAGGGGGAGTGGGGGCAGAAATGCAGGGAAGGCTGAACCCACCTGGTTTAGCTATGTTTCATGTAAAAGGTGCATGTATCAATAACAAAGCTGTAATTGCAGGGTTCTGAATGTCAGTGTAGAACGGCTACAGCATTTTAGTTACAGGCACAGGTCTAGTAATCAAGAATATCTTGGAAATACCAAATAGTGTACATTGTCCTCCAAATGATTTATTTTTTTCCCCCTTCCAAGATTTATATTGTTGTAAGTGGAACTTGATACCCCAGGGTTTTTTAACTTTGAAGGACTACTAAGACCATTTTGTCTAAAGATAATGTATTATGTATTTGAAGAGTCATGTTGACTTTTTCCCATTCCAGTATAGTTTAAAAGAGCTCAGAATTTTTTTTTCCTGTTTACTTTTTTTCCTATTCTGTAAACTGTTTTCCCAAATCTCTAATAGTATTTTTGAGTAAGTTTTAGAGTATATCTATGCAAGGGCATTTTAGAGTGTGAATAGAATGTTAAAGAGCAGGTTGACACTTGGATCTGAGGGCAATGGAGTATTTGTTGTTTCATCAGAACATTCTTCCAGAATTATAATTTGTAACCTCTAAGGGATGAAATACAACAGATAAAGCAGTGGAGCTCCTCCATTTAATTAAAAATACTAAGTAGTTGTAAGTTGCTTCTAAGATAGCAGACTGTCAGAAAGAGAAAAGTTTTATGTCACGCTTACTTTTTATAGCATGTTTGTTAATGCACTTATATTTTTGTCTATACTCTAGTAACTATCATGTGTATTGGTATTCTTTGGTTTCATGTTTTTCTTTGTTAGTATAGTAAATAACAGTCCCCAGGATGTCATCAGCGTCCATTCGAAAATATTAATAGGTCTTTGTCAGTTACATCATCTGCTGTAAAGGTGTTTTGCCTATGCTGTTGTAGTCATCTTACACAGCTGGAGTCCTGTATTTAGTGCATATTTGAATGTGTATGCAAGTATGAATATAGCATGTAGTTGATACATAAATTTCATTAACTGTGTTTTTAAAAATGAAGATGATAAGTGAAAGCAAAACATGCTTCATAAATTTATTTTACTGGGTGGTTATGCTTGGTGCTATAGAAAGCAAATAAAATTATACAAATAAGATCAAAACACACAGCCTTCTGATCTAGTCAGTGGCACTGCTGTAAAACCTCAATGCCTACTTGTAATAAGTGTTATCGCATTTTGTGGATGTAGCAGGCAGAAATATAGGGCTGTCCAAAACCTGTATGTGCAACTCTTAAATGCATATCCAGAAACTGAGCTCTTGTGTTTTCTAGGCTAGCATTTTGCTCGCTATCTTGTATCTTGGGTCACTAGATTTAAAATTTCGTTGTATTTTTTTTTTCTTTTTTTACATTCTTTAAATAAAACCTCACAGAGAAAGCATTCTTACAGAAGATCAAATTTATAATGTGAAGAAGCCGTAGCTTCTTTAGATGCTCTTTGGTTTGCAAGTAATATTAAAATCTTATTATTAAAAAATTCCATCACTTAAAGGTGTTCAGACTTGCTTGTAAAGGTTGCTTAAATTGTTATAATTGCTATTAGTTATTTAATGAACATATATGCAAATTGTTTAAATCATTAAATAAGCCTTAGTCTTACTAGATTAATTTGAAATAGAAATACACAAATGAGCTAATGCAGAGTTATCTGACTTCCTGTAATGTTTGTAAATGGATCCTGGGAATGTATATATACTTGTATGGAAATACACGCTGGGAATTTGTTTTTGTAGGAGGTTTGGATTTTTTGATATAAAACCAAGCATTTTGAATGCAGCAGACAAGCAGCTTGTTTAAGTCAGTTTGCTTGTTTGTTCAAGGGTTGGCTCAGATTCTTTTCCTCTACTAAATATAAACTTCTTGCTCTAAACCCCATCTAGCTTAACTGAAAAAAAAAAAAAGTAAAAATCGAACTTTATTTTCTTAGAAGTATATCTAATTAAATGAAATCTAGAGCGTGCACATCTAGAAGTATTTTTATGTGGTTTTGGATACTGAAATGCATAAGTCTTGCTTTTGAGAAATGAAAAATGGAGCAGTTGAGTCAGTTTCTTTAAGGGTCTGTTGATTCAGCCATACTGGTATTATTTATAGACTAGCAATGCATTTTAAAAGTTTTGAAGTAATAAGAAATGAAGTGCTTATGCTCTTGAGTTTCTTACTATTGGCAGATGAAAACTTCAGACTGATAAGGTACAGGCAGAAAAAAAAGTTTCCTTCAGAAATTGGTGCATTGGGCTGTTTGTCAATATGAAGGGGGAAAGGCCTGCAATTTATGTGTCTTAAGTGGTTTTGGTGCAGGCAGGGAGGACATAAATAGTTCACATGCCTCTTTGTAAATGCTCTATTTAGTGACCTCTTTGTAAATGCACTATTTAGTGATCATTCAGTTTATTTTGTCTTTCACAAAAGGTTTGCAGAAGTTTTATTTTACAATAATGAGCTGGTGCTATGACTTGGAAGAAAATATGAAATCGTTTACTCTTAACACTGTATTGCTTTTATGGAGAAGAAAATACATGCTAAATGACTAAAAATTAGCAACATTTACTGCACTGCATAAATTGGCTAAGTATATTTCCTAGAACTGGAAGTAATACTAGTTTATTTTATCAATTTAAAATAAATCTAATACACTGTGCCAGAATTATTTGGGCTTATTAAGCTTTTTTGTATTCAAAAGTAGTATTCAAAAATAAGAGGTCTTTTTCCCCACCTCCCCTCACCAGTATCCCTAAGAGCCTGTTTACATCTCCATCTCTCTCCAACTTCCTCAAAGTTATGCTTTAGTTTACTAGTTCCTTCCTTGGAATCCCTAAAAACCTCTAGTATGCTTTATGTATTCAGGTAGAACAGACTTGAAAGAAAAAGGTGTCTCAAATGACAGTCCATGCCAGAGCTATATACCTGATTATAATAGTTTCTTTGCCAAATATGAAAATAGTTACTCCATCACTCTTAGAAATGGCTAAAGCAGAAGTTATCCACATGTTTTTGAATCTTTATCATTTATTCACAATTAAAAAAAAAACAAACCACATTTAAATGCTTCTTATGTTGGTCAGCATCGAACAGCAGATTTTCAGGCCTCATGGGAAGTAAATACAAGAACTGGGCTGCAACGGAAATGTGGTCTCTTATCCATTCTTCTGTGTAATCATTAAACTTACTTAGAGGCAGAACATTATTAAAAATGTTTGCAGAACAATCCTGAATTCTCTCCCAGACTTTGGCAAACTGGGAGAAGTAAGAAGAGAAAAGTTGAAGAAGAAGAGAAGCTCAGTCTGGTTTTCATTTTCTCTACAGCTGTCATCTGGCTTTGAATTCTGCTGGAGAGCTACAGCTGGAGTCATTTATTGCTTTACCCAGCATTCTTCTGTCTGTGCGCACAGAAATGTTTTAGTAGTCTTGGAAAAAAATTCAGAGTATCTCTTAGCAACCATGGGACAGTAATTATTATACCAGCAGCTGGGAGCAAACCAGATTTCCGTTGTGCATTAAAAACTGGCGTAAGTTACTTTACAGATGATACTGAATAACCTATGCCAGTAGTGTACTTTGCAGGCTGTGGTTAAAGGATATTGAATGTGGGCGGTGTAATTGCTTTGGACAGTAGAAAATGGGAATGTGTGTATCTGTGTTTGTGTGTAATGTTCTGTATACTTAATATACCAAGCTTAGTTCTTGTAGAAAACTTCACGTTTGCTTTTTACTTTAATACATTTCTAATACAATAGCGTTTTTGTTTCAGGGGCCTCTTCCTTCAGGTTGTCAGTGTTTCCATTATAAATGTGGGTTTTCAGGTGTTTATGACTTTGTCATAGAACATCTAAGTGGAGCAGGGAGTGTCATGCAAAGAAAGCCTTTTTGATACTAATAAACATGGTTTGGCTATATCTAAACTACCAGTTTAGTTAAAAATACAGAGTTCAGGAAATTGATCTGGCATTTCTGAGGTTCTGCAGAGTATTTATAGGCTGAATAAGATCGTAAGTGACCTGATCGCTTTTGATTTTTCATAAATACCAGAAGTTAGGCTGTGTCCACTTACCTGTAGTGTGCAGATTTGTAGGCTGATTGTTGTGCTTTCCAAACGACTGCCTCCTGAGTTCCTGCCTTACAAAGGTCAGATGCCTTTCTCTGTCTCCTTCCACCCCCAAATTTGTCCTTGAAGTCAATTAGCTTGAATTGTTGTGTTGTGTTGGAATTTTATAAAAGCATTCCTTCATAATTGCTGTGTATAGGGCACAAAGGCTTGCTTTAGGATTAAGGTTTGTATTTCATACATCAGTGTCTGGCACTGCTAGTTAGCACTGTAATAGATGATCAGTGCCTGTATCCTTTAGTAGATAGAGCCCTCCTGAACTGCCAAGGGGAGTGTGTGCGTGCATGTCTGTGAGTACGTGCATGTGTCCTTTTTGCTCTATAGTGTACGTAGTTTATTTCTGAAGAAAAAAAGGTGTGAATCACTTGCAGGAACAGGAAATAATGCAGGCTGTTGCAAATCTCACCCAGGGATAAAACTGGCTTGTGGAGAGTATGTGTTTTTTTCCCTGGGAAAGAAGGAGGAGTAGTTTTTCGAGCTGGTATCCTTCTCCCTAGACCACTCAAACTGATAATAGCTGGGGGGATGTAAGGGGGTTAGGTAGTGCTTATCACTGTGGTTTCTGTAAAATGGCTTCTAGCTGTTAAGTGTGTTCCTAGTTTAAACAGTTTCTGCTTGTTGTAAGCATTTATAACATTGCTCAAACCCAAAATAGTTGTAGGTATTGCTTCTTCATTCTGAATGCAGGTCTCCTGTGGTTTGAACCAGTGTTTTGGAAGCTTTTTATGTCACTGGGCAATGTAGCTGCAGGAGTACCTCCTGCTAGGAAGATGTTTGATACTGCACAAATATTTGATGGTTTTACTCTTAAAATACGTATACATCCATAAAATCTAACTCTTGCCAGTCATTTCAATGTTTCTTTTGTACTCCTTTTCCAACAGCGTTTGAGCAGAAAATTTAATCTTGACAACAGGGCTGATTGCTTAGTGGTGGCATCATGCTCAAGGATCTGCAAAAAGTACTTCTTCCTGGCGTTTTGCCTGTCTTCAAAATTTTTCAGTGGCATTTTAACCTGACTGAGCCCTTGTCTTTCATGGGGTGTATGCTCTCTAGTATTAAAGCTGATTACTAATTACTAATTCTAATGTTTTTCCTCTCAGAGTGCTTCTGAGCAATATATAAATTCTTAGCGATGTGATGATTTTCTTTCTCAAAGACCAGCTACAGAACAGCTACTTGCACTTTGTCTAGATGTCTAGAACTTGATACATTAGGCTTTTATGTATGTGAGGTGCTAATGTAATACCAGAGTAAGTTCCTTAAGTACTTTGATGAATGAAAACTAATGATTCAGTGTTAGTACTTAACCTGTCAAACCTTCAGGTTTGCCTCTGCCTCAGTAGTTTTCTGGAGGATTTTTATTGTTTCTCCTTAATGTTTCCTTAATATATACAAATCCTTACATTAAAGCTGAAACATAACATTCTTGTTGCTGGAAGTTGTATGATCCCAGAATTTTCTCAGTGCTATCAGATGACAGTAGCCAGTTAATTTTACAGCATCTCTCAATGCAAACAAAACATTGACCAGTACATTTTTGGCAGCTCAATGGGATTTCTATCAATATGTTCTACTGTATCCTGAGTATATCCCAGTCAGTTAAGCTTAAAAAATGAGAACTGTTTGTTTTTTCTATTCTTTTCAGAAATTGGATCATGTCACAAGCCAATATTCCACCCAAGCATACTTCCTCTTCCTTATTCTCAGTGGCACACATCCTGCAGATATCTCATTATATGTTGCCACATGGTCTCATTTTTGTATCAAATAGCCTGATAGAACCTGAATTTCAAAAAGACAGTCGTTAGTTGTTTAATACACACTTGCTGTAATTAGATACTTTGATTGAGCCACTTTATGTTGAAACTGACTTTCTTCCTTTTCAGTTGATCTTAGTTTTAATTTATTAAAAGGTATGACTAGCTTTCGCCTTATTTGCCTCGAATTTTTTCCTCCAGGTGTATATATGTAAATACTGGCAGCCTCATGGGTAGTTAGAGAAAGCATAGTCACAGAGACTGGGCTAATCTCTCCTTCCTTAAAGAACTTCTTTCGTCTGATTTGGTAACTGAGTTAAAGGCATGGATCTTTAATGCCTGAGTTGTGTAGGCTCTGCAGAGAAGGAACTCCTATTTTCCAAGGCTAACTCATAGTAAAGAAAATACTTGCGTACTTATAAGTACTCTAAAAATATGTATTTAAAAATATTTGTGTTTATAGATGCCTCTAGCACATTATGTAATGTATTAATGCATTCATGCATTAATAACTTTGTGGGTTTTGTGTGGTTTTTGTGTAAATGCAAAATCATTTCAAGGGTGTTTTTATGTATTCTAGACTACTCAAGAAAATACATCAGGTTCATTAATGAAAGATCACCTTTTCCAACACGAAACTGTAGTAACCAGTGAACCTTACAATAGTACAAATATAAGGCCTTCAGCATTTGAGGATTTCAACACCAGGAGAGCCTGTTTTCCTAGCCAACCTAACCAGGTAAGACTACTGATAAAAGAAGCAGTTCTTACTTTGCTTGTTGCATTAACACTGAAAGAGTGTTGCATTAACATTGAAAGAGTGTGTAATTTCTGCACTTTCATTCTAAGTCCCTGTATGTAGTAGTATTCTCTCAACTTCTTGAAATGATCAATATAAGCTTTGCAGCTGAAATGCTAGTTTTGTTATGGCAGAGGTAAGGCTTTGTGAAGGTATTTACCTGTGCTTGTAGTGCAGCAGACAGCATGAATAAATCTTTCACTTTCTCTGAAGTCAGATTTCTGTATTACAGACTTCAGTACCTGCAGCCTTGAAAAGCTGTTGAATTTTTTCAGAAAATGTTGGTTGGGCATGAGCTCAATCTCGGTTGCATGTATACAATTACTTTTTTATCAGAAATATTGAAAAGTATCTTTAAAAGATATCTTGGATGCATTGCACCATGGGGCGCTTTTGCTAAATATTTTTATTGAAACATGTTTCATACTCTCTAACTGCCTATTTAAACGAAAATGTTCTGTTTTGGTAGAGAAATGAAAATGGTATATCTGTTATGCATGAAAAGTATTAAGTTATTGGTAAACAGATTCTGAAAACAGAAAACAACCCACTAACATGAGGAAGGCTGATGGACAGACATTTTTTAAATGCTTTTAAAAGATTAGAAAGACAATGTTACAACTTTTAACAATATAGATTTTGGTTTTTTCTAAGCCTCAAATAACTGACAGTTTCTAAAGGCTGTAAAAGTAGACTTAATAGTGAGTTGGATAATAATTACTTTGAGGGTCTTGCACCTAGAAGCAAACACATGGGAAGCTTTTTTAGAATAAGCTTAACAGAAGTCAAAGCAGAACACAAGTTCAGGTAGTTGTGAACACTTGTACAGAAAATGATGCTGCTTGAAATACAGCTTTTTAATACCCTTGGTCAATATTGCAAAGAAAGAAAGGACTGTATGAAGGAAAGTCTTGTATCAACTGTTTTCTAACTGCTTTATTGGGCAAAAGAAGTAAGAACTAACTAAGGAACTTGAAATTATGAACTTCTGATTTTTAATCATTGATCTACTCCAATTATCTTTTTGTATGAGTCGCCTCGTATTTTTGTTTGTCTTGTGCATCAGGAGATACATATTTTTCCTCTTCCCCTTTACCTTCAAATATCGTAGAGTAGAATAGATGGGTGGTCAGGTTCTTGCAGCTAACACTTAACAGCTACAGTAACCAGCGATGTATGTGCTGTTAGTCTTCATCGTAAATGAAAGTGCGGTGGTTTTAAAATACTTGGGTGTTTTAAGAGCACATATAGAACTGGCTACTGAGAAAATGATTAATTTAAGCTATGGTATACTAGATAGTGTCTGATAAAAATTAAATAGGAATTTCTTTGAAACGACAGTTCATTTCTTGTCGACTGCAGTTATGGGAGATGCCATGGAAATTTAAGTAGATGTTCTTTAAATTATTGTTCCTATACTATAGCACCACCTGCATCTGACACACCATGATTTCTGCATGGTTCTGTGGTGTGCACATTTAGAGCATAAGCAAGTCAGCAAAATCTCACATTCAGTATGTGCACACACTGTACTGTCTCTGCTGAATGCCATGCATGTGACCATGTGGCACAGCAGATTTTGAGGTAAATGTCTGGTTTGTTTCAATTTGTATAAATAAGTTTGACTGTGCTAGTAAGTTGAAAAGCCCGGACTGAAGAAGTCTTATACACAGTATTTTGCGATGATATATTTAGTTGCTGGTGTCCTCAGGTTGTGGAGTTGCAAGCTGGGCAAGTTCTGGTGTATCTGTTTGAGGGGAGGCAGTGAAGGCTACAGTACCAAGCAAGTGTCTGTATCTTGTTTAAAGGTGCACATGTTCAAGTAAGGTGTAATACTAGTGAGTTCAGTTATGTCAACAAAAATTTTCTGCCTAATTTCCAGTTGGTTGGTCATGTTCATAATGAGATTCTCTATGGAATTTCAGTTTGCTGTCATATTCTCCCTCCGTTCCTGCTTCAGCTGTTACACAGAGATGGCACTTGCACTGAGTTACATTTTTGAATGCCTAGAGGATGATGTGCATTATTCTTGTTGAATTTTGTTGGTATTTGTACTTAGCTGAATCTGGACTGTGTACTGTTCTGAAGGTTTCATGTATCTCATGCTTTCATATAGATCCCATTAAACACCCAGTGTGTAAGCGCTTTATTTATAAAGCTTTTCCAACATTTCTCCTACTTACTTGTTTTCCAGTGTTTCCCACTTGCTGTCTTAAAAAATGGTTTCTTAGTATCAGTTGCATGAAGAAGGTAATGCTGCCTTGTTTGTAACATGTCAAGCATTTTAGTAGGTGTTTGGCTGGGGGCTTGAGAAAAAGAAATGAGTTCTATGTATGTGGTGGGTTCTGCTCAGACAAATAAAAAGCCTTCAAAGACTGGGGAGAGGTCAGGTTTTACAGTTCTTAATATTCGTAGTGATCTTTAATGGCTATTAGCTGTCTGGGGAATGGGAGGTTGAGGGTGGGTTTTTTTGGTTTGAGGTTTTGGGTTTTTTTTTTTTTCTTTTATTTTAAACAATGGTTTTTATTTAATGTCTTAAATGCATGCCGAATATTCTGTATGTACAGTTGGGAAGGATCCTTTATGCCTGGAACATATAGAATTGTAATGCCATTTTTGATGCTTTTCCCTTTAAATTTATGCTGTTAACTGTTCAGAAAAGCCAATTAGCCATAGCTAGTTATTGGTGCTAAAATGATAGGCTCTTTCTCTTGTCTGAAAACAGAAGTGAGAAGCACTCTGCTTTTATAAGAAAAGGGGAGGCCTAACTGCTTCTGTGGGAGCCTGTGGAAGTATGGAAGTTCACTGATGTTAGCTGAATAGGATATAACCTTTCTTCATCCTGTATTCTTGAGACCCTGTGGAAGCCCAGCTATGTGGCTTGGAGCCAAGAAAAAAAGTATTATTCATGGTAGCATACTCCAGTTGAAACTCCCAGGGCAAAGCAGCTCTAGTTACAGTTCTGTACTTACCACACAGCATTATTAAGCAGGGAAGTGATGGTTAGAGCAGGCTACAGGTATTCTTATGTAATCAGAAGCTGACATATTTTAACAAGCTATTGCTTCCTCTTTCCCAGCTGCCTTCCCTCTTTCCTCCTCTGCCTCCTACCCCAAAACCAGGGGCATGCAGACTTCAGTGTAGTAGGAGCATAGACACGTGCAAAGTGAAACAGTAAAGTGTTAACTTAAAATATCATCTTCAGTAGTTTGTTGCTACGCACCACAGCTTAGGAACATGGAGTTCTACTGTTGTCCTAGACAATGGAATGGTGACATATTAATTCTCATTAATTTAATTAGTACTAATAAGGTAAATACTCTCAAAGCAACAACAGTGATGCCAAAGATGCATTCCCAAATAATTCATGACTCTGGAAGACTTTGTAAGGCTAGTGGGTTAAGGAGTGGGTGTTTTCCAGTTTTTACTGTGAGATGGTTGGCTGTGCACTTTACAGGAGAAAAAGGTGGAATTTGACTTGAAGCTTGCTTATATTCTGGATCTGATCATAATAGCACCACAGTGTAGGAAAATATCTGCCTGTCTATGAAGCAGGAACGCAGGGGCATACTGAGACTTCTGATTTTTTGCTCACTATCTGCTGTTTTTGCGAGTTCCTTCCATGCATGTGCTAAATGTTTATCCTGTCATTATTTGTACCTTTTCTTGAAAGTCACTTGTAATGTCATTTCAGTAACATTTAGTGGCAGTTCACTGTCTTAATATCTAAGGTCTGCAGCATTTCAGTTTGGATGATTCAAATTTGCCACCTTCAACTTTTTCATGCCCTTTGATCGTAAGGCAGAATAAACAAGAGCTCTGTCTTATCTCTCTGCTGTTTGTTTTCTGTGTGTTTAGCACATTCCCTTTTACTTGCCTTTTGAGATAAAAGGGCTTGAATTATGGTCAGTCTCTAAGTTGAGAATTTTAAAAGTACTTAGGTGTTTGCATGCCAGTGACCTAAACTAATCAATTTAACTACTGTATATAAGCTAAGGGAAGGTGCATTTTTAAGCCATAAGTTTTTATTGATCATGCCACTGAATATTATTCATCATATGGCAAAATCCTTATCTGGAATACAGCTTTGAAAATAAGTAACTAGCATTCAATACTCCTGTTGCAAAAGTGGAGGAAGTTTGAAAACTGAGAGCAGGAATAAAGGAAAGCTTCTCCTAGATAACACAAGTAACTCAGCGAATGTATCGGGGAATGTGAAATCCTAAAGCAGTGGATAATCAGTGATGTGAAATCAGCAATTTCAGGTGAGGTGTAATTGATCTGTGGAATTAGTTGCCACTGTAAGATGTTAAAACCTGAATTTTGAGCATAATTTAAAGAACAGTATCGAGTTTTATGTGGATACCAACACATTTATGAGATACTAAGAAGTCAGGAAAGAATACTAAAGCTCATGGTCCTAGTATAATGCAAAAGGCTGATTATTGTGAGGAAGTCTATAAATTGTACTGGTAAGAAAATAGGCTGAGATTTTTATCTTCAAGCAGCAAGGAAAAAAGATCCTGGTTTTTTGTTTTCTAATCTAAGTTTTACATTGTAGGTGGACATAAATTTGGGATTCACTGTAGTGAACTTATCTTGCTTTGCCATTTCAGGTGCCACTGAAGTCAATCAGACATGTTAGTTTTCAGGATGAAGATGAAATTGTTAGGATAAACCCTCGTGACATTCTGATACGTCGTTATGCAGACTACAGGCATCCTGACATGTGGAAGAACGACCTGGAGAGGGATGACGCAGACTCAAATATACCATTTTCTAAATCAGACAGTAAAAAATCTGACTATTTATACCCATGTGGGGATGGAACTAAGTTGAATTCCCTGAAAGACTCAAAGAGTTCTGTGGTATTTAAAACTCAGCCTTCCTCATCAAAATTTAAAAACTCAAAAAGAAGAAAAGAGGATGGTGAGCGTTCCCGCTGTATATACTGCCAGGAGAGGTTTAATCATGAAGATAATGGCAGAGGAAAATGTCAAGATGCGCCAGATCCTATTAAAAGATGTATCTACCAAGTTAGTTGCATGCTTTGTGCAGAGAGCATGCTGTATCACTGCATGTCAGACTCTGAAGGAGATTTTTCTGATCCTTGCTCATGTGACACTAGTGATGACAAGTTCTGCTTACGCTGGTTAGCACTGGTGGCACTCTCGTTCATTGCTCCATGTATGTGCTGCTACATCCCCTTGAGAGCATGCCATCACTGCGGTGAGGTGTGTGGGTGCTGTGGAGGAAAGCATAAAGCTGCAGGATGAATCAGTCTTGTGCCAAACAGAGCTGAAAAATCTTTGTTTCCAGGAAGCATCTAACTTGGATTTGTGGAAGCTTTTTGGCAAGCTGAAGGGAATCTTCTTTCATGTAAGAGATGCTTGATGTGGAGGAAGCAACAAGACTTGTCAGACCTTGGCATTTTACAAGTGCTAGCCACGCCTAACTATTTCCTTTGAGTGCGTGGCATTTGTTGCAAGTTGTGAAGGAGATTTTGCAAAGGAAAGCCTATTCTTATTATTGGCTATAAAATGAGTATATAAACTATGATTATACTAAAAGGGATTAACTTTTGCCACTTTGTACATTCATGGTTTAGGTGAGGGGGCTCTTTTAAAAGGATTAAAACTTACCTGAGGGGAAATTTTAACTAAAAGTGCACTAGTGACAGTTGATTTAAGCTTAAGAAAAGTTAATACTCAGCAAATGAGAAATGAAACTGATTTTAAGTGCAACTAAATCACTTATTAATAGTTTTTTGGAAGCAACTTTATGTATAAATAACAAATGTTTATATTTAACTAAATGTGTAAGGTACGAATTATTACATGTTAAACTTCCCTTCCCTCTGATATAGTAGGTATGGACCATATCTACTGTCACATTCCATGGTAGTATTTTAAATATTTAATTAGTTAATTTAGTCGCATTTTTATTCCAGATGGACAAAATGATATTTTCAGTCCTGGTTCCCTTCAGCTACAGTTTGTGTTGAGTTGTATCCATACATTCTGATAATCTAAAAACCTTTAAAATATTAATTATTCTAGTCTTGAGTGACCAATATTTTTTTGTTAAGCACAGATGTAATTGTCTAAAATGTTCTTGTTAGAACATAACATTTATTTTTATATATAAATGACTTTGATTTCAACATAATAGCAAAAAGGAAGTTGTTTCTGTTGCTCAACCAGCAAGTTGTTTTCTTTTGGGGTGTCCTCCAAAAATGCTTTTATTGCATATTCAAATGTTCATTAAGCAAAAGGTACGTTAAGGCAGTTGTAACAAATTGTCATCAGTGTTCTTGTTTATCCTTCTGTTAAACTAGGATCCTGTTCAGCTGTTTATCAAGTACTATGATTAAAACAAAAGATTAATAACAAAAGTGAAATTGTTTTCATTATTTTGAACTTCAACTTTCTCTTATTTGAATGGGCAGGAACAAAAGTACTGTGTGTTTTGTTCAAAAACAACAACAAAAGACTTAGCTTGAGAAATAAATTAACAGCCCAGGCAAAATTGGAGTGAACTTCTTAATTGAGGAAATTCAGAGGGAGGATGGGGAAGTGGGGAGAGAGAGAGAGAGAGAGAATGTATGTGTCTGTGCGGTGGTATATTGTGTACGATACTTGTTATGGCTTTGTACTTACTAAGTGTTTAACTTTCAGATAAGACTTAACCGATTAACCCATAGAGAATTTTTGTTAAAACATTATGTGCTTTGCTCTATCATGAAATAAGAAACATTTACTTCTCATTATAGATACGTAAAACACTACAACCAGTCACAATTCATTAGCGACGGTGCCTATTTGATATCCTGGCTGGAGTAGGACTGACTGTCCTCAGTGTACCCTTGTTATTAGACAAACAAAAAAAGGAATTGATTTTAAAAGATGACTTTTTCTCGCTTCCTATGCATTTCTTCAGTATATTTTATGTAATTTTTCTTTATGCATGTTATCAGTGCCCTTAATTTTTCTTCGTAGCCCAGGAGTAAAATAGGCAAATGTATATAACATTATCTGTCTGTAAAAATACTTTTTAAAAGAAAACATTTATATTTATATTACAGCTTGAATTGACCACCTTATGTACATAGATCATCTCAAACTATTATTTCACATTGAAAAGATGACAAATATATTGATAACTGTAGAAGTTACGGAAGAGCTTCTAGTTTTGTATTAAGAGTTGACTGGGTGAATTAAGTCCAAGAATATGACATGGTAGCAGCAGTCTTGGTTTTTACTGTTTATATATTTGAAAGCTGCTATGCCGGTTGATTTTCGTGCTTCACACATTTTCAGCTAAACTTGGTTGCCTAGAATAGACTGTTAACTTTAAAAAGAACTTTGATTAAAAAGTGATGTGTTCCTAGTGAATGAGAGGAATTTACTATTTGTACATGCTAGGTTCCTAATTCAAGGTGAAGAAACATATGAACGACCTAAGAAAAGAACTTGCTGGCTGTATAAGAAAATGCTAGAGAATCCTGTTGTATATATACTTCAAGAAAGAAATGAATTTAACAGTTTCCTCTGAGCACTATACAACATAGTGAAGCTCCTGGTCCTGTACTGTATTTTATATGAAACATATATGCTTTAATATTTTTACTGAATGTGTGCATTAATATTTTCACCTTGCATTTAATCACATTGCTGCTAAAATGGTTTCATCTTTTGCTTTCCTCTTTGAAGATTTGATCCATCTAAAAAGGGTAATGGTTACTAAACTTGACGTGTTCACTTTTTCTTCTTGTGCTGGAAGTGTCAGCCTGCATGCCCAGTTTGAGAGCAACTAAAAGAGCTGCAGAGATACATGCTTACTATGTAAGGGCTGGGTTTGGTATGATGCACGCATACCTTTTCTTTTGGTATTAGGGGTCTTGCCCCCTGTTTCAGTTAGGAGATGAGTACGCAAACCCATTCCAGAATGGGATGTTACATCTGTGCATCTTTTGTTTTGGACAGCACGTAATATTTGTTCTGTCTCTTCTGTAATACTTAAGCATTTGGGAAGAGAGAAATTTCTTCCCAAGTCCTTGCTCCTCCCCTTGCCCTTAAGGTCAGAACTGTAGTTTGTCAGGCATGTAGTAGGAGAGCTTTGTGCTGCTTGGAAGTGAGACCTGAGCCTTGGGAAACCGTCATTGAATATTAAGTCCTTGGCGTGTTGAAAGCCTCGGTTACAGTGAAAATTGAGTATTTCCCCTTGAAAGTGGGGAAAGAAATTAAATGCTAGCAGCACTCGTGCACCATCTACTGGGGGAAGAATATTCAGCTGCATTTAGGCCCGATACTTGACTACATCGTAATTTAGCTGGCTGTCGGTGCACTACTTAAGCTACAAAAATATGCAAAGCTTGAGTTATGAATTTATAAAATAGTAATTTGGACTCTGTTGTTCTTTATCTCATTATGCTGCTTAAGTTTCATTATTAATATTGATTGAAAGTAAAAATACTTTAACCATATGTTTTATTAGATTTAAAATAGTTATGACTGCCTATTACACAAGAGCATCAAAATCAGGAATGAAATTAAATTTGTTTGATTCTGTCACTGGATTCATAAGAAGTTATTTTTTATTTTATTATTTTCCCTTCCTCTTAATTCTTTCCCACAGCAAAGTGGTGGAGTTTGTTCATGCAGAGGGAATCTGGCCCTTGGATTTGTGATATGAATGAAGTTTTGAGTACGCAGAGGTTGGTCTGTGCGCCTGCACATGTGATTCAGTAGTTGGAAAGGGCATACCTACAGCTGTGGGTAAGATTACAGCAATATTGTGATAATAATCTACAATTACTGTGGTAACGCTTTAGTAAACAGCAGCAAGTGATGGCATAAAACTCATTTCCAGAGCTTATGTAAGGGATGTTCCACACAGGCTTAACTGATGCAGTTTCCTCTAGAGAAACAATAATATTTTGAAGAATGTCTTTATCGTGCATGTTGGAATACAACATTCCCATTTCAGACGTGTTCTCTGCAGAATGACCTGTTCATGTGTACCTGGAAGATAATGTTGAAGTCCCCTGTAAAAAATGCACAGGTTTAAATTAGATTTTTAAATCTTTCCAGAGCTTAGGGCACAGGATGTAGCCAATACAGGGATACATTTGTATTAATAAAATGAAGATCAAGGGTGGTGGCTGGCATCAGAACAACTTTAAAATGATACCTTATGGTACCGTTAGTCCAGTAGCTTCATGGATGAAACTGTTATTTCCTTCAGTGCACCAATAAACACAAGGAGAGGTTTGGGGGATGGTTTAGGTTTGGGTTTGTTTGTTTTTTTCCCTGAAAGCTTCTCTCTCTTAATTGCAAAAGTTGTGGTTCATTAAAGAAATCAAGAGCATTTGGTGAAGAAGAAACCTTCATGTTTAAAGCTGCAGTATAGCTGTACATAGTTGTCCTCCTTTCGCTTGGTGCCATTTGCTTTCCACCCTAATGACCTCAAAGTGCCTCATGTGTATATTGTTTCCATTAAACCTCAACTGCTATTTCTTTCTACTAAATGGTGTATAATTTAGTTAACTCATCCCGTAGGTGTTTCCTTTATGAATACAGCTTGTTACTTTGATTATATAATGTAAATATGCCTTTATGTTTGTAACTGGTTTGTTACATCACACCTTGTAAGTTGACATAGCAGGTAACACCATAAAAATTGTTTAAATGTTTTTTCCTGTAATGACCCGATTAAAACTATCTTGAAATGAAACAACTGACATGTTTTTCAATTCTGTGTTGGGATTACTCGGAACAGTGCGTATGAAGTTAAATGTTGCAGCTTAAGAACAGAACAAAAAGATGTAAATACAGGTAATCATTTTGCCATAGTATTCTGCTTACAGGTTAAGCAAAATGTTAAATCATTTTATGATTTTACGACTGGTCAAACAAACATTGTATTAACCTCAAGCTCCAGCATCTTTCATCATAAAAACCTTTTTTAAGAGTTGCAATGATGTTTTAAATAAAAATGTGCCCATTACCAGCTTGCCTTGTACTTACAGCAGTATTTGTCCTTGACATCATGCTGTGGAGGTCAGGATTCCTTCATATAAATCATGTTTGAGTTCCCACTCAACTCCACCGCAAAAATGTATATCTCTGAATATAATTCTAAGCTTTGAGCAAGCGACAGAATAAGAGAAATACCAGAAAAGGAAGGGAAATGAAACAGTCCAAGAGAATAAATGAACACTTGGAATTCTGTGAGGCTGTAATTTGAAAGCTTAGTGGTCTAGGCGCCTAGGATGGATTATTCTAAATTGAATTGTATTTGATTCTAGCTTTCACAAATGTTTTCTTACTGGTTACAACCGATGAAGTAATTCTTGCTGTTCATCTGATCCATTTCTAACTTGAAGAATTCTATTATTGCTGAGTGTAATCATTACATGCACTATTAACTATTGATACTTGAGCTTTTAACTGATGATTTGAAAATGCAGCTCTACCGGAGAAAGGAAACAGGCAAAGGGATTGACTAACAAGGTGAGAAGTTAATACAGAATATTATAGGACCATGTGAAGACCACGTATAAGAACGTGACTGCATTAAACATAGTTTCATAAAAATCTAGTGTTAGATCTGGTACAGATCCACCTTAACCTCATGGATAATGCACAATCTTCTGGTTTTGAACAAGAAAAAAAAAAGATACATAAGGGGGGGCTTTGGTTTTTTTTGTTGTTGTTTTTTGGGTATTTTTTGGTTTTGACAAGTCAAACTCAATTGCTGGGTTTATAAATTAAACCCAAACCTGAAATTAATTCACAGATTATAGTCTGTGGACCACAGACTTAGTGGCCAGTTTCTAAAGAAGGTTCATAAAAATATCCCAAGTAGTCCTTGCCATACAGCAATTAATACTCAGTGTTTTGTATTGCTGTTTTTTGGACCTGTTGGCTTACTGTCATGGATCACTGTGCACTCCTGTTTCAGAATGGAAAGACTCTTCTCTGTAGGGGTATATCATCACTTCCATCGCTGGCTAACACTAAGCTATGTAATGTAATTTAATAGCTTGGAAACAGACATCACATGTAAATGGATGGGAATAAAAAATAATCCCATGTTTCAGACCTTTAACTTGAAGTTGGTGAGTGTGTGCGTGCACACACGATGGGATGTGACTAAACTCTCTTTGGAGTACTGCATAATGAGGATGATGTGTGAAGTATTTGGTTTTACCTAGAAAGAAAAGAAAGAGGCAAGTCAGTTCTTGAAGAAGCTTGTAGCTTTAGACATCTATCCCCTGAATTCAGAAAATTGGGAATATTTGAGAAGATGACTTTCACTGACAGAATAAGCCTCTCAGCCTCAGCTAAGTGGTGATTTGTCAGACTGCAGACACATCTCAGTACCCAGGAACAGTTATTTCATGTTTGGCGTTTACTGCTTGCTTTATTGATTTTTTTTTTTTTTTTTTTTTTTTTTTTAAACCATCAACAAAAAACGCTCGCAACTTCTGATTTTGAGTAATATACAGAATCATAGAATAGTTAGGGTTGGAAAAGACCTTAAGATCATCTAGTTCCAACCCCCCTGCCATGGGCAGGTTCCATTAGACCAGGTTCAAGCCCTGTCCAACCTGGCTTTGAACACTGTCAGGGATGGGGCATTTACCACTTCCTTGGGCAATCCGTTCCAGTGCCTCACCACCCTCACAGTAAAGAATTTCTTCCATATATCTAATCTAAACTTCCCTGTTTAAGTTTTAACCCATTACCCCTTGTTCTGCCACTGTAGTCCCTAATGAAGAGTCCCTCCCCAGCATCCTTATAGGCCCCCTTCAGATACTGAAGGCTGCTATGAGGTCTCCATGCAGCCTTCTCCAGGCTGAACAGCTCCAACTTTCTCAGCCTGTCTTCATACGGGAGGTGCTCCAGCCCCTGATCGTCCTCGTGGCCCTCCTCTGGACTTGTTCCAACAGTTCCATGTCCTTCTTATGTTGAGGACACCAGAACAGTACACAATACTCCAAGTGAGGTCTCACGAGAGCAGAGTAGAGGGGCAGGATCACCTCCTTCGATCTGCTGGTCATGCTTCTTTTGATGCAGCTCAGGATATGGTTAAGCCCAAGATGTATCAGGTTAAGGTAAGCTGCCCAAAAAGCTCAGTGTTTGGTGGCAGATAGGCGGAAATAAAGGAAATAAAAAACATGACCAGGAAAGCTCTTTTTCCTTCCCAGGCCTAGATGGTAGATAATGAAAGAACTCCTAAATGCAAGCCATTGCACTATGACCTACTGTCTAAAAATTGAGACTTTTTAGGACAGATGTAGCTGCTTTCCATGATGATGAGCAACCTTGCAATAAGATAGTTCTGATTTCACCATGGGCAAGGTGCAGATGTTAATGAACTTGCTAACAGTGGAAAATACTAGGGGGGTTTGGATGATAGAACCATATTTAGTGGGATGAACAATAAATAATTTGAAAGAGTTGTCCTTTTAAACATGGATCCAGAATTGTTCGATCAAGTCTGTTTCTCCAGTCAATGCTATAATTGTAAGCCTGTTAAGATGATTAAACTTCCTGTTGCATGCAAAACTAGCTTTGAATTATGAGCTAACCTTCCCTACTCCAATATTGCAACCTACCAGACCATTTCTGTATGAGCTCTCTCCTTCCACTACTACATTTGTAGAAAACAAATCCATTTGTGTGTGTGTTAAAGATCTCCTCCCCAGTGGAGGTAACTTGCCATTTTGTATCCCATGTAAACAGCAAGTAGTTTAGTGAACTAGTTCTTTCAGATTGCGGATATGAGACTATTTTCATTATTTCTGAAGTAAAATGCGTCAGCGCTGTCAGCAGCTATCACTGTCCCTTTGCCAGAGGTGACTGTCCCTTCCTACCTGCTATTGTGCTTAGGTGCTTTTCTGTGGTGCTTTTCTGTGTTGCTTTAGATGAAGGAAGTGTTACAGTGACTTGATCTTTCCTGTGTTTTTCTAGAATTCCTTCCTTTTTCCTTTTGTGTGGCCTGAAGTCGTCTTCAGCTTTCTCTGCCCGCATATAGATTTTTTTACAGGCTGTGTGTGTATTTGGTGATTATAGCTGCCGATTACATGTTCTAAATGTATAATTAATTTATACATTACATTATAAATAGTATTTAAAAGTTGTATTGCAAGGGCCAAAAGAGTGTGAAACATTGTATCTCTCTTGAATATGGTAATGCTGAGATGTTTTCTGTTATGTGGGCATCCAGCCATAGGCTGACCAATCCAAAGAACTGGTTTCTGAGTATGAGATGGTTTTACTCAATTTTTTCCTCTGCCTCTTGCCTGTTTGCATACAACTGTCTGTAAGATAGGTACTGGGATGAACTCCCTAGTACGTTACAGAGCAACTCTTTCCAAGGGAGGGGGGAAAACACACCAAACCCTGAAGCTCCAAACAACTCTTGATTTGCTCTTTCCCTAACAATCACACCAGTAATACAGTTAAATAATTTCAAAAGTTGTTGAAACCAACATGGTGGAACAAATTAGTTTGGAAGGGTTGTCACTGTTGGCCTTCAGCAGTGCTAGAAATGCTGTTGAGTCACCAGCTGTGCAGGATCCGCTGTTCTTGTTTTCCATGACATTACAGCTCTGTGTTAAAAACACTGCATATGAAGGAGAGAGGGTTTTTCTCCTTTCAGGGCCACTTGAGTGAGGAAATGACTGTTTTTTCTTCCTTAGGCTTGGTGGTCCTCAGTGAGTTCTTTGGTCCTCAGTGAGTTCTTAGAAGCCTGGAAATAGGTGGAGGCATGAGATGTGGGAATAGCGATCCTTGAGATGAAAAGGTACAGTGTGGGACAGAAGTTAAATTCTGTGTGTGTAGAATAACAGGAATGGAGAGGGAAGAGCAGAGGAAGAGGAGCATTGCCTGGGCCCTGTTCACAAAATTAACTTTCAGGATGAGCCAACAAGTTGATACAGTATTCACAAGAGATTTCAAACTTTCTGACTTTTCTGCAGCTTCTGACTTCCCCAGGGCTTTTGAGCCTCACTGTGTACCTTAATAAATATTGTGAAGTCTGTTATAGTCCAGGTCCTGGCTCTTCCATAATAGTCACTGTCTCTGAAATCCACCAATATTTCTCTTTGTACATAGCGCTTGTCTGGGATTCGTACAGATGAATACCTAATTGACTGATATTGGAGGCTGACTGCTCTCCAGCCATTTCAATTAACACTCTGTTCCAAAGTGGCAGTGGTATTCAGACTTCTGAATAATTTTAGCTTGTGGCAGACTTGCATAGACATCTCAGTGTTAGCTATGTTAGTAAAGTAAACCCATATTTCTAAAGTCATGGTTGTGAAGGAGTATCCAGAAGGCTTTAGTGCGTTTGGAGCTGGTTGCCCAGAGGGGCAGACAGGTCTCCATCCTTGGAAGCGTTTGGAACTCACCCAAGCATGTCCCTAGGGAACATGCTGGTGGTGTTCAAGGCCAGGCTGGACAGAGCCTTGGGTGACATGGTTTATTGTGAGGTG
>JANEMJ010040545.1:49673-63362 GCA_024361745.1 Cacatua alba
TTCCCTGGGCAACCCATTCCAATGCCTCACCACCCTCACATTAAAGAACTTCCTTCTAATATCTAATCTAAACTTCCGAGTTTAAAGTAGAAAAACTGTTCTCTATTCCAGTTTTCTTTTATCCCCCTCTTCCTTTCATAGATGAAGAAACCCAGGTCAAAGTGAACATGTTTACAGAACAACGTACCAGGGATTTCCAGCTGATGGACAATTGCTATTTTATGTGCCTTCCCAGTCACTCCTAATATATATGGCAAAATCCCTGCTGACATTCCCTGGGAAAGGCCACCTTCCAGGTCAGGACTAAAGAGGGACAAGGATTCAGGGCTAGCACCCTATTTTACTCCTTTCACCCTTTAATAATTGACATAAAGAATTAACTGACTTGCTTATTTTTTAGCAGCATATAGGTACTGTATGGACACAAAAAAATTAAAACACTATTTCACTCTTTTCCCTAGGAAAAACATGCTAGTTCATCATGATGGTTGCTATTTTTATCTGGTAACCCCCCTCATCTGAGAGATGAAACCCTGTTCACCTCAGATGGCTCGTCTAGAAGAAAATAAATATTCACTTTCAAAAACCCTCTGAGTCATAGTCACTGAATTCTATGCAAACTTGGGAAAAAAGGCAGTTTTAAAAAGGTTTTGTATTGTCCATCCTCTGCTATTCTGTCCAAGAATCTGTGTATAAATCTACAAAGACATTATCCTTGTCACGTCCAAAGTACATCTCATACTGTTTATCCACGAATGTGGATAGACTATCTCAAGTGATGGAGTCCTCCAGGTCTTAATGAACAGCAAGGAACCAACAGGATGACCAGAAATCAAATTTAATAATACATTATGTATATTTGCTGTATAAAACCCCAAAGAAAATGTCACAAAACCTTTCCCCCATCTAAAAATATAATCCAGAGAAAAGATACTTGTTTTCAGGAGCTTTACCCCGGTGCTGATGCTTCACCTTCAATGATGACCAATGCAATAGTAAAGTGCACCTAAAGCAGCAAAGTTACTATCATTCAACTGTCTGCATTGAAATATGTTACCACTATTATTGCAGTGGTTGTGTAGTTTCTCCTTTTCTCACTAATCCCCCTCTCCCTGTGCAATGCTCATCTAGCAGAATAATGGGGAGGAAACACCATTAGGCAAAACTTATTTTCAAAGGTCTATCTTCAAGAGTAAGGACTTGTTTGCAAGAGTACAGATTGAAAGTCTGAGTCAAACTTGGCTACAGCGTGATAGCTTCCTTTAAAACCAAACCAAACAAACAAAAACCTTTCTTATTCCACATGAGAAGTATATCCTTATAAGCAGTATACTATAAATGGAATAAAAGGTATTTGCTGGTATTTTTTCAGCAGTACAATGTGACAGTTCATTTATGGAATGTAGTTTATTTGAGTATATACACCCTAACCTTTTCATACAATGGTATTCTGAAGAAAATAATAGATTAGCCAAGAGCTGGTGGGTTAATGCTGTTTGTCTTTATTTTATGTTAATTAGGTTTACTTGATTGTCTGCCATTGACCTCAGACCACAGGATTAACTGAATGCCGTTCATATTAACTTTCTCATCAGATAATTATCATTGCTTTTTCCATGCAGTATTATTACATATAACATTTACTTTAATTTCCTACAAATATTGAATAAAAAGTGTATTCATTATATAATGTATTTACTCTTAGAGTCATGAAGTCATGAACTCATTTTAAGGACTGAGGAAAAGAAGCAAATACACAATGATTATGGGCAAGACATGCTGTCTGCCTCAGCAGTCAGTTTAATGTCTATCATGGAGAAATGTATTTTCCAATGCCAACTGTGGCACAAGTATTTTTAACTTGCCCTTGCTTACACTGGTTTAAATCTGGAGTAACTCACTAAAGTTAGAAGCCTGGATGAATTCCACAAAGTGAGAAAAGAATTTGGCTGCCAGCGTATAAAATTAAAGCTGTTAATCTTCCTTTTGATTCTAGAGTTGGTCATTTCTTTATAAATGTTTACTACAGTTGTAGTACCTAGGAAGAAACTTATTTAGCATTTTCAGCTGAAAATGTATGTTCTCTACTGAAATCTGTATCTCAAGTAAGTGTCTTATTCTATCAAATACAACTGTACTGCCTCTGCATTCTCACTCCTACCAAGCTGTTTCCTTTACAATATTTCCAGGAAGTAAGGATGTGATAGTATTCCCATTTCATGGACAGCAAAGTGAGTCTCATAGGGATTGTGGGCTAAATTCAGAGCAAGGATTTTTCCCTCAAGTGTCTCTGTAGAGACACATTCAGTTGCCTTATCTGCTTAACATGGAAAGGCACATAAATTAATTCAATACCTAATACTGCATTTGTGAAGTTATGTTATCTGTTGGACAGACATATAGGTGCATCAAGCTGCAACCATACCAAACAGCTAGCTGCTGGGCAGAGCTCTGCCAGGATTCACAAAACAGAGGTTCCTCATCTTTTTTTATCCACGATTCTTGATTTACTACCTAAACCTGGAGTATAAATTCTTCAGTAAGATGGGCATATGAGGTGGTCCTAATAGTTCATACTGTCTGAGTAACCCCTTAGGCTGCGGGTCCCAGGCTTGGTCCCCATCAGCACAGGTGTGGTTGCTTCTAGGTGACTGCTTTACCCACCAGGTGCTCTGACAAATTTCTTCAGTGGTGTTTGCTTTCTATAAAACCCGTGTTTGCTGTGACAAAAAGGCGCATTTTCAAGGCCTGCAGCTGGGCAGGGGAGCACTGGGCTCAAGAAGTTTCTGTGTGAAACCAGTTTATTCATAACTGACAATCTTCAGGAAGAGTGCTTGCCTCAGAAAGCCTCAGCCTGCTGGCTGTACAGTAGAGGTTTGAGTTTGGATCTCCACAATACACAAAATGCTGGAATAGTGAGTTGAAGTATACCACCTCCATCCCTCTTAAGTGTTACAAAAAAAAGAAGCAATTTGACTCTTCCTTAGAAGAAAAACAGCGACACTTAGACCCCTGCCCACCCCTTGATGTCTCCTACTGGATAACCAAGCTATCTCCTGCTCAGATCATTCAGTCTTAAGAACTTCACCTTCAACATCTACGTCTTTTCATGCTTTATGGAGTATAGGCTGGGCATTTAGAACAGGACACGTTGCATGTTACAGCTGGTAGCACACAAAACCTACTTGAAGATTTGCGCACCCCCCATTAACTTGTCTGCAAGAAGACTGACCTGGAAAGTGTGTATGGGGATTACAAAGAAAATCAGTTAATTTGTAAAGCAAACTTATTTAGTGGCTTGTTTTTATTTACTACCTTATAATCTGATGCAGAAACCCTCCAAGAACAAACCTGAACAGAAAAAAAAAAAAAAAGTTAGAAAAAAAATAAGGGGCAAAAAGTATATTTTTAAGTTAATATAATTAAAATTACAGGTAACTTGAATTTAATATACTATTTCCCCCCAGAAGTCCTTCCCATTACACTAAGGGAAGTTTACTAATAACCACTGTCTATAAAACCACTCTATGCACATGCACTGTATATGTAGATAGTACACAGAGCACCATCTACTGACATACAAAGAGCATGAAATATTCTTCCTAACTCTATTGCAGCTCATAACTGTTTGTGATTTTAGTTTTGTTACACCCCACAATTTGTCCTTCATTTAGCTATGTCTCCCAATTCTAATTCACATTAGAACGTGTAAAAGGACTATAAGGCAAATAAAAAGACGTTGGGAATTAATCACATGATGTATATAGTAACAAAAATTTAAAAAAACAACCCAACAAACACATACGCACACCCCGCACATGCACACAAAAATAAACCTTCTTGCATTGGCAAGGAGTAAGAGATGCATTGGCAGAGGCCATAATCTCTCATTCATTTTCTCAGGCTGCATAATTTACATCCAAATCCCAGCCTGGATGAATTCGTGTTTCAGGACATTAGTCTTTAAATTTGCTTGCTTGTGGGAAGAAACAGAAAGTAATATATAACAGGGATCACTGTATCTGCCTCTCCTGTTAAGCTCAGTTTAAAGGTTTTAGTAGACTTTTTGAGAGCTCCTGATTAAGTACCATTGCTGTCCTTACTTCCCTCAAACAAGAGGAAGTGGTGCATTTCACAGTTCCTATTCTTCTGGCTTCCAACAGACACACCAAAGTTGAAATTTCATAGTGCTTTTTTTGCTGTCACCCTCCAGAGAGGGCCCTATGTCCCTGAAGTGGCTCAGATAACAACAGTTATAGTACAGCTATGTGAGAAATATATAAAGCTTTGTGGGCTAAATGTTTCTAATGTAGTCTTTTCCCCTCCAGTTTTGCAGAGTGAAATGCAGCTCCACAGAAGGAAAGTACGAATGACAGAAGTCTTGGATATGAAAAGGTAGCTGAGTCTTTTATTCTGTGCTCTGTAGTATGTTAATTAAAAAAAAAATAAATAAAAAGCAAAGGAAGCAAGAAATCCAGATACTTCTCCCTATCTGTATAGTTTAGCCACTAGTTACTTGGTGTACCAATTAGCAATGCAAGTAGTGAGAAGAAGAGCGGTCACGTACACATGATGACAGTGCCTTGGTTTCACCCACATAACTCTTCTCAGTTACAGAGCCCCCAAGTCTTTGAGGAACAGCCATATGGTTAGGGAGAGGGGAACTGATGCTGCACAGACAGGATTTGGGTTTTTTTAATATGCTCTCAGACAGAGATCTCCTTGGGGACACGCTGCACTGGGCCTAGCTGGTTGCATAATTTTGCTATATTTCCTAAGCAATTTTTTGCAAGATCTTTTTCAAAGGCTTGCACAATTTTACTTCTCTTAGTTTATAACCTTACCTTTTGGTTTCTGTCTTAATAGCTCATGTGAAGGTATGCTATTGGCAAAACCCCATCATTTAGGACAGGTAGTCTATTACAACATAGCAAGTATTTTAAAGGATTATACTAATGTTAAGAGGACGCACAAAAATCCTGCCAGATTCTTTCTGAAAGAACTGAAAAATTTCTGAGCTTCCTAAGTATTCCCCAAAGGCACTTACTTAAAAAAAAAAATGATTTGTGGATGACCCTTCTGATTTCATCTCAGAAATGGTATGTTGAAGTCATCTGAGATTCATGCAATGCAGACATCCGGGGAAAGGAAGAGGAGACTATTCTTAAAGAGCTCCAAGGGTGCTAACAATTATTGTCATTATACATTACCAGTAAACTCAGAAATATATTAGAAGCCTTCTAAGAGCATCAACCATGATGTTAACATTTTAAATCGGACCCCCCAAAAGTAAAGCATAAGCAATAAATATGCTAGAAGGTCAAAGAAGAATTTGGCACTGTCAGAATGGACTGGGTCTAAGCATTTTTCCTGATGGGAAAAAATAGCCATTAGAAAAATGATTGTTGCTATTTATGAACATCAGGTTGCTAAGTGACATCATGTGATGTTGACTGCTTCATCGGCCACCCACAGTTCTCAAGGAATAGCAACAGAGGGGGTGAAAGGGGTGAAAGAAAACCCAAAAGGCTGAGTTACTGTTAAAAAAAACCCAAAAAAATAGGCCTACAGTTCAAGGCAATGCAAAATAAGCTTTTTAAAAATACCTTCTTTCTTTTTCCAGGAGAATCCAATAGAATAAGGTTAAGAACTTACAAGCACTACATAGGTAAATCATTTGAAAGAGAGAGCCTAAGAACCAAAACCTACCCCCAGCCACAAATATAAGTTAGTGACCTGCTGTTATATATACATATATATATGTATGTATGTGTGGACGTATGCATGTTTTTATTAGCTTTTCCATGAGAGGAAGACTGTATGCATTAAAGGCCACATCATACATTTTTTAATTGCTTCTAATGTTGTCAGACTTCAATCATTTGGGCTCAAATGCTTCATGCGCCTTTAATTTACTCAATTTTTTATTGTTTCAGCCCTGTTGGCTCAGCTGCTTCATATAGATTAGATTATTTAAGCAACTATTTTGCTGAACCTTTAGCACTTTCCATGCTTTGCAGTATCTTGAAATTCGTGAGCAGAACTGGGGCAAGGACAGGATTGAGATGGATAGGAGAAAATTTCTGGATCAAAACCCCCTGGAAAGCATGCATGAGAAACTGATGAGCTTGAATGTAGAAACAGAGAAAATGGAGATGAGACAGCAGACTGGACAATTCTTTTTCTTCTGTTGACTTGTAAGAAAACCTCTAATGGTATGGGTTGGAGGCTGGCATCCAAATCCTCACCACTTCCTATTTTGGATACTCCTCGCACTCAGGACTTGAGAGGCATGGGAATGAAGCAACCATGCTCAACCTTTCTAGCCAGTGTATCTTTTTAGCTGTTAATATTTAGTAATTTTTTTTAATCTTTTCTTTTTTCCTTTATCACCTCTCCCATTATGGTTTTTCTTTAATGACTTTTTGAATGCTTTACTCTGGATAATAAGCATTCAACTTTATTGATGCTTTGCTTTAAACTGTGGTACTAATATATAAAATTATCGCAAATATATATATATACACAGATGCCCCCTAAATGTCCCTTCTCCCACCCTCTCACAGCCTTCTGTTGCCTCTCTCCTCTTGAGATTCTTTCAGTCATGTTATCCACGAGCTCTGGCAGTTTTCAATTCTAATGAGCGTAAATACAACAGATTATTAATTTGATGTCTGCTGTCCAGAGAAAACCATTTAGGATATTCAATTAATTTTCTCTATTCACACAAAGAGTGATTAGAAAGGAAAGGCAATTTGGCAGTAGTGAGTGCTGGGATAAATGTGCTTGCCAGGTGAGTTAGGGGAAGTATTGGTTCCCTTACAACAGGATTATAAATAAATACCCATTATTGATACATCATTATTAACTTTCTAAGTTAGTACACACAGAGGTGAGCAGCCTGTTTGCAATTTCAGAATCACAAGTTTATGCTGATTTACATTCAGGTCACACTTTGATTTGGAGCCAAATTCCCTACCTAGAAGGGAATTTCTGTCAGAGAATGCAAAACATCAGGTTCCAATCCTGCCTGTTGAAGCCTTTCCATTACCAGACTCCCTGAAAACTGCTTAATAGCACTACTGAAGGCTTTATATCGGAAGTGTGTCTTCTTCTAGAGAAGCAAAAGTGTGAATTAAAAAAAAAACACCACCAAAAAACCAAACAACAAAAATACAAATATACCCTCAGTTCATTTTCTCATGCTAACAGAGTAGGTTTTTTTTTCTGTGGCAAACACACCTTCCAGACAGGGAGTTGCTTTCGGACTTTAGTGGTTCACTCCCTTCCTGTTTGAGACCAATTACGTCTCATTTGCAATACCATTAGCCAAGGAAGTGGCTATCCTGAGGTCACTTCTCAGCCCACCCTTCCTAAATGGCACTGTTATGCCTTTCTTCCAAGCCACCAGCCGCAAGGTTGGACCCTCTTTGTGGTGAAGGCTCCTCCAAACGTACAAGCAATGTAAACCTTTCAGGACTGGCCACAGCTAGTGCAAGTTGAAATCTTCCAAACTAATTTGAAAGCTGTGGTTTGAAAAATGATGCTGGCTATTTATTAAAACAGCAAGCATGATCAGACCAAGCCAACTTACTGGATTAACAGATGGAAGCTTGTTAAAAATCTTTATTCCAATATGTTAAGAATCCAGTTTTGCTACAAATTGTGAAGTATGACTTGTGAGTCAAGCCCCAGTGGAATGGATGCCTCATATTTTGAAAGTCTCAGCTTTACATTCAAGACCAAACATTTTCCACTTGATGTTTTGATTTGTTTGCGGGGTTTTTTTAGAAGTAATCTATTCCCATCATTTAATAATGTCCCATTTCCTGTCTTTTATTTTAACTAGGACAGATATTCTGCTACTTTACGTTTTATCAGTTGAAGAGAGTATGATAATGATGGTTATTTCTTAAATTTATTAAGTTCTGGTCTACCATCTTTACTACCCAGATAACACTGTTTTTTATAGCTCAAGCACAAAAAGTTTTAAGTGATTTCCCAAGGTCTCACGGTGTACATGACTAGCAGAGAAACCGTTGTGTCTTACTATTTGTAAAAGATCTTCCTTTCTCTGATTTCGGTTCTCCTCATCAGCGAGAAGCTAATAGTGAAAAAACAGAACAAAACAAACCCCAAAACACAGAAAATTCACTAAATTGTGGCAAATCCATGGAATATAGAATTAAGTAGTGATTAAAAAAAAAAAAAAAGGTTGTGAACTGAAAGAGGAGCTTTTGCAAATCTATATGCCTGGCTTCCCTGGGGAGGCAGCACAGCGCCTGTGGTGCCCTTGAACACACGCCTTCCTGGAGAACTCTGCAGCCTTCCAGTGTTTTATTGACATAGGTTGTGGGGACTCAGACTCGGTAGCAGGTTTCTGACCTCAGAGAGTCCCTCTCAGGCAACTCACACACCTGGTCACATACCTTCTTCACCATTTAAATATTCAACATACTTTAATTAATTTGGTGCTTGCATAAGAACTAGCATAAGACTTTTCTCTGTTGTACTTTTTTAAAATGAAAACAGAATAAGGATCAAAGGGGCACCTATGACTACATCATACATGAGTACAAAAGATTAAAATAAAAGTTTATGTACATTTATGAGGAGATTAATTTTCAGACAGAAAGCCTAAAAGCAGGAACACTTTGTGCTTGGCTTTTCATTCCTGTAACTCTAATTTTGAGGTGAGATTAATAAAGTCACCTTTCAGTGAAACAAGTGAAAGAGAACAGAGAACAGCTGTAATACATGAAGCTCCTAACAGTGAAGCCCCACCACTTAACTTCTAAGAAATAATGTCAGTGTAAACCATGATGTGATGAATGCTTCACTGAAATGATTCATGCCATATGGTCTGAAGAGCAAAACGGGCACAGTTTATTTTTAAAAGAATGAGAAATATGAACTTGGAATATTCATTGCTTTGTCCTGCCAGGCTGACATTTGCTGTAGCAGCGGCAAGACTTACTGCAGGTCTGTCTTTTTTTGCTCACTTAATATGTTGCACTAGTACGAGGTTTCAGTCTCATTCATAATGGAATAATGTCCACAAAATTATGACCAGTATTCCACAGCCTCTTCTGCAAACAAATGTTCACAGGGCATCTACAGACTAAATCCTCTTCTCACTTTCTCTTTAAAAAATCCATGAGAAACTTCAGGAGTAAATAGTCCTCATGGTGTAATGACTATCTTGATAGTGAGAAGACAATTAAATTGAGTCCATGATAGAGGTGAAAGGTGCTGGTAATACCATGAGTCACTCAGCTTTCCTTTTGTAAAGCTGCTTATGGTCAACACTTTTCTGGCTATATTGTTGTGTATTAATATATTCAGTGTGCCTTGTTCATTTTATTCCAATTCAAGGACAATGAAGAGCCAGTGTCTCATTAGACAAGTACTGGAAAAGGAGGGCTAGTCAGTATGCTGCAGTCACTGTGCAAGGTGTTGATGACTGCCTGGTTCTCACCTCTCCCCCACCGTCTGTGCAGAGATATGTCCCCTGAAAAAGCAGTCTGAGAGCAGTCCACTTTCAAGAAATTGCAATTTTCATTCTGTAGAATTTATCACTCTGTATAATATCTTGAAATAATTCACTTTGGATTGAAAACTTTGACATCACAACTTCAGGTGGCTTGGTTTGGTCTGTGAGATGTTATAAGGGTGATTTCTAAATCAAATGTTTATGGTGGGAGGTCAGGTTCAATTTCAGGAGGGTAGCCCTTAAACTAATGGGCAGGATTCCTGTAGCTAGCATAAATCCACTCAGGTTCAGTGATGTTAGTATACTCATCATTCACATCTACTCTCTTTGCAACAGTGATGTAATTTATATATAGATCAATTTTAACCTGCAGTCCTCAATGATGTAATTAAGTTGATACTGCCTGGGGTGGGTAGTCCCACATAATCTGTAAATATAAGAAGGATTTTATAGGAGGATTAAAATCAATTTAGCATTAGCTTTTAAACAAGTAAGCTACAGTTATTTAAATGTCCGCAAGTCTGAAGAACAGTGCCTATTTTTTTTAATAGGTTGAAAGAATGGCTAGTGCTTTTTTACAGATGGAAGTTGAACAGGTTTACAGGGTTAATACAATAATTTAAAATGATAAACAAATAACTGTGTAAACAAGTTATTTCATTTTAACAATTAAACCTGTTATTGATCTGTTTTAAACTCAATTAATATGAGCTTCTTGTATCGACTTAAGCAAGCATGAAGTGCTGTCTTTTCTCAATCATTTTTAAACTGTGTAGATACAATTCAGCATTGCACGTAGGCAAGCTTGTATTAGAGGAAAGCATTTATTATGTAGTATATACAACTCCTCCACTCCTATGGTTCCCTCTAGTGGTCAATAATTGTCTGCTAAACGTTTCTTAGTACTACAAATTGTACCTCTTCTGCACTAAAACAGTCTCCTGATTTGAATTCAAGAGATCCATTTTTTTATTCCTGTGTTGCATAGGAGAAGGACAAAGCAACTGAATCTTTCGAGATGTGCAGCTAGTATATCTGTGGGCAGTTTTACTTTCCTTACTAGGAGCAGACAAGTTGCATACACCACGTACCACCAAAAGCCTGCTCTGTTGGCAGTGCAGACCAGGAGGTGACTGCTCTGCTGCAGAAGGAAGCAGTCCTTCCATCCTTCCACCCCACCCATACTGTTAGGCAGTGTGAGAATGCCTGGTGCCCATTTGCAAGCCTGGCAATAGGAACACCTCTCCTGCAGTTTTGAATAGCATAACAACATATGACTTGTCATATTCATACAAATAGTTTGGTAAGTGGTTGAGATTTACCTGGCTTAACATTAATAGGAAATGGAGTTATGTAGTTTGGGTTTTAGTAAGATTACAGACAACTTGTAATTGTAGAGATTTAATATGAATTGGCAGAAGATGTATGCCGCAAATTCCTATCTTCACCTTGCTTTCAGGGTGATCTCCAATATATTTAAGAGAAGTGTAGACAGCTGCAGCTGCATGCTGAATCAAGATGCCATTTCGTATCAGTTTGAGTTGATTTAAGTCAATACTAATCCAGTGCTATCTTCATTTTCTAAGTTTGGCTGTGCATTTCTACTCCTTCCTTATGCCAGCTCCGGGACTTACGTAACTGCTGAGGGAGATAGCTAACTGGCAGACTAGGGAAAAAGAAATCCTGACAAAACCTGAAGAGTGCTAGGGCACTGATGACCTTGTTGAAGCCACATATGCTTCTCTTGTGAAAGCAACAGCTGTGTGCTGAGACCTTTTCCTTTGGCATTCTTGTTTGTCTATTACAAAGGGCATGGGGCAAAGGCAAAGTCTACTCCTGTGGGATTAGGCTGCTACAAAACATTTTTTAGCCAGCTTTATCACTGTTTTTTTCCTCCCCTGTGGATGGGAAACTCGGGAATGGGCAAGGAGAAAGTTGTGGACTGAATGAACAGCAGAGTTGCAAGAATGTGTTAGGCAACCTAAGTGTATGATCACAACAAAAAATGCCTTTCACCTGTGGTTCTCAAGACACAATTTGTGAAATTCAAACTTCTGTTTCCTCATATACGTAATATAACTGTTATACAGAAAAGTTAGGATTAAAAAAAAGATATTGTGGAATTAAAAGTGATTGATGCATGTGCTTGGCTATCATATATATGCAACATTATCAAAAGACAGTAGGAGAAATCAACAGTTTATGTATTGTCCTGTGATATAAATTAGCAAAATACATTTATGGCATGTAAAAAAATTTACTAAGAGACCCAGGGAATAATGCTGCCAGCTACTTGTACCACACAGTACCTCTTAAATAACCATATTACTTTTCAGTTTTGATAGATTACGTTATGCTAGTTTCACTTCTAGTTGTTCTCAGTTTTTTTTCTTACCATGCACTGTTGGGTGATATGAAAACTACTCGGTTTCTCAGACAACTGTGCAGTGATGATTCACTGCAGGTAGCATCAAGATGCAAAAAAAAAAAAAGAGAGGGAAAGAAAATTGGCTATTTCTGTCTATTTCTGCATATCTTGTTTTCTTTAATAATTGGACAACCATGTTGCTTAAACAGGAGTAACAGTTCTTATTTTTAGAATCTTTGCTCTCATATACATGTTCCTTCATTTAGAAATATTATGTTAACCCATTTGAAGCAGAAGTCCTTTTGAAGCTCAGTCATATGGAGCAAAATGTAGTTAAGAGTTGTGAAAGAGACCACCAAGTTGCTGGCACTGATGCACGTCATATGGTCAACATAACCCTATTAGACTTAAAGATGCTCTTTTTTGCAGCAACCGCCATAAATAATGTTTTTAATTCCTAGATTTCTGTCTCTGTGTGTGGGAGGATGTCATGGCTGTCCTCATTCCCAATTTTTTTAAAGCTTAGTACTCAATAAAGTCAGGTCTTCTGCTAAATGTAAACAATTCAAAATAGCTACTTCAAAACCGGTGGAGATTTTGCTTGTTATGAATATCTGTGTTGCAATTACTTCCATCTGATTGCACACCTTTACAGCGCTTCATCACAGATTCAAACGCTGGGTTTTCTGAATGCCTGTATAAGGCAACACTGGAGAAAAAAAAAAAAAAGCTGAATTTTCCCTCTACTTAATAAGAAAGATAGGAGTCTATGGCTGAACTACATGAAATAGGAAAATATGAGAAACTAATGCTACCGTATGGTTTTAGAAGGAATTTTGGACATGCTTCACCAGAAGTGGCTGGGAGTGAGGGATAAAACAGAGACAGTCTGGAACCAAACAGACAAAAAAAGCTGGCACTAGTTTATGTCTCTCTCTTAACATTGCTGTCCCTAAGAAAAGCTTGGAAATGACAAGCCAGACATCTCAAAATCGAAGACAAAAGAAAATCAATGCTCAGGCAAAGACAACGTGTTTTGGGAGACCTTCCTTCCAGTTTTCCAATTAATAGGCCTAACAGTACTGAAACTGGAAATCCCTGCAGGCTACAGGACTGAAAAGCGACGTGAGAGCCACAGTGGGCCATCCCACTCTACTATGTGCAGTATGCAGTCCCACATGGGCAGCAAAGCTGTGTGCTGGTTCCAAGGTCTTCATCACAACAGCCACATCCAGCTGGAAACGCTGTGTTCCTCAGGCGGGAGCTGCTGGTCATGTTCCTAGCTGGTAATACTGCTTGTGTTTGTACAACACAACCCACCTACCCCAGCTTCCCTCCGTAATTTATCAAAAATATCATAAACAATGTGAATTTTAACCTCAATCAGGCTCTGGGAGCTGGTCCCCAGAGTTCAAAATCGGGGCTACAGGGACCTCGCAGTCGTGGTTTGCACCACCTCGGGCAGTTTCACTGTTCCAAATTTAGAAAGAGCCCAGAAACACTGGAGAGGTGCAGGCCTGAAAACCTGCTTGTTTTATCCACATAAAACCCCTGATGGTTGGGGGTAGGTGTCGGGTGAGCCGACTGCAGCTGGCAGTGGCTTGGGGCCAAAGCTTGACCACGGCAACAGGGACAGCCGCAGGGCCGGACTAGCCCCGCCAAGGAAGAGTGAGGGAGCTTCGACGCTTGTTAGTGAGGCAAGAATGCAAGGGCCGGCCTGCCCGCCAGCTCATCTCCAGCTGCGTGCGACTCGTGGGCACAGAGCGGACCTGCAGCCCCTCAGAGCAGGGGCAGCTGCCGGGAAAGGGGGCGGGGGCCGCCCGAGGCC
>JANEMJ010040546.1:0-12513 GCA_024361745.1 Cacatua alba
ATATTGCCAAAAATGTCTCTGTTATCATCCTGCAGGGAAAATTACCTTGCATTCCCTTGAATTCCTAATTCAGCATAAATTTGCACTAAGGGATGTTAGCACATTCAGGTGACTGTGATTTTATGTGTTTTCCTAGATGGAAGTTGCCCAGTGAATATGTTTCTTTATGGTTGGTTCTTATGGTAAAATTAGTTTGGGGCTGTCTTTTCTCTGAATGGAGGTTCTTTTCCTATTGAATACCATTTCTCAAAAGTATTTTTCCAATAAGCTCAATATTTAAACAGGTTTAAATTTTAAATCTCACTGTACAAATCCACTTAGATTTTTAAATTACAGTAATACTTCACCAGGTTTCATTTTTAAGGCATTACAATATGTATAATTCATTGCATGAATCTTAGATAAGGTTGATATTATGATACAGTACAATTTGCTGCCTTGCAATGAAGCTTCACGGCTAAGGTGAGCTCTTCCACTTCAGGCTGTAGCTTTATTACAAATGGTTTTAAAAGAAATAAGAATGAAAAATGAGAAATGAAGTGTTCCCATAGCTGGAGAACTCCACAACCAATGGCCCTTTTAGCACTTGTTCATGGAGTGCTTATGGCAAAGTACTGCTCCACCTTACAGTTTCCTTGGGGCAAGGAGACTCCTTCACTGAATGAGTTGCCTTCATTATACCTTTGAACCAGATATGTTCAGGGAAAAGGTTAAACAACTGAGACTGTGAAAGGACTGATGACCACCAAAAGATTAAAGCAAATAGGCAAAAGTTTTCAAAAGCAATGATTATATTTCACTACTTTAACAGCTGGGTCTCAAATGTAATGCATTTAAAGGTGGTCTTTTTTTTCAGTTTAGTATTTCTTGCTTGTAAAGACACCAGCCAAAACCGGTAAGAAATACAGAAGGGCTTGAGCTCCAAATAAGCCCATGAACTATAAATGTATGCAGACACCTCAGGCCTAGTTACTGTAACAATGCCTGCTCCAGCTTTTTTGACTTGCTGCAACACTGACCCCAGTGAGTACCATTAGAGGGTTTGTTAAAGTTTCCCAGTATCCCAGTAACAGCAAGTGCTGGCAACCCCCTTTTTATAACCAGTCAGCAAGGAAAATTACTCAAGCGAGGCACCTAAAAATGGAGATACCCCAGATAACAAATTAATCATGACCTTGGACCAGCTGGGTGCTGCTTGTATGACAGCAGTTGATTCAGGAGCCAGATGGCAAATGAACTGTATATTGTTATATGATGATGGAAAATCATTTAGGATCCAGATGGAGGTGGATTGCCAGTTTGACAGTCTTAATGCAGGCTACTTAGTGCCTATTTTCTAACAGTAGTATAGCTATCTCCAATGCTTAGGAAGATTTTTGCAGCAGTATGAGTGTGTACTTTGTGATGGTCTAAGGATGTAAGAATGCGTTAGTGTTAAGGTGGACAGTTGCTAACACTTCAGCATTACTCAGGTTTGTCAAGCCTTGGTTCTGGCCTGCCCTAGCAGAGCTGTTACAATCAGCACTAGCTACATTTTTGCTGGTAAACATTCACAAGATTTATTAGCCTAGACACAAGTTGTGAGCATAGCTTCTAAAGCTTTCCAGCAGTAGCAATCTGGAAAAATTGATGTTTACACAGAAATCTTGTACCATTCATAATTTGAAGATACTGCTGCCATGGTGTATTTCTGTCAGCTTGCCCAGAATCAAATCTCTTAGCGATAACCACGGAGGGATAGGAACATCCGACTCATCATGGAGAGGTGGAATCAACTGAATACAGAAATACTTGGTTGGCAAAGAAAGGATGGATATTGGAGGGATTATTAAAAATATACTTTGTATTCACCTTCAAAGATATTACCAGAAACACTCCTCTTTTCTATATGGTTCTCATTGTTATAATGAAGACCACTTGAAAATTACCAAAATGGGGTATCTGTTTGAAAGATTCTGTCTTTCCTTGTTTTTCTTGAAAGGTTTATGTAGAAAGAAACATTTATGGTATGGTGACATTAAAACAGGCATGACCAACATCCAAAAAAACAGCAAAGTGAAATTTAGTACAAGTTTACAAGAAACATAGGCATGATCTTTAAAAGCTATGTTTCTGCTTTGCTTTTCTTGTATAATAAAAGCCTGAAAGGTTGTATATATTTTTAAGAATGAGCTGATTTCAACTTGGTTTTTACATCAGGAATACCAGGACTGGCAGCTCTCTTCTGTAGTTTTGTAGAAAGCCTTGTAGCATGTTGATCATTGCATCTGTACTGAATCTTTAGCACTAGAAGTCAGTGTTTTTATGAGAAAAAATAAATGGCAAATAGTTTTAAACAAGCTGAGGATAAACCACTTCACCTGCTGATTTCCAATCACAGGATAAAAGCCTTGCGATTTTTATACTGTGGTGATTTTGGTAACTTCAGTAATTGCATAATTTTTCTGGGATGAAGGTACCTGAAATTTTAACATATGGAAAAACTGTGGCTGGAAGTAGGGTTACTCTTTAAAAAAAAAACAAACATTTTTTCAGACCCTTCTATATCATAAGAAAGAACACAAAAGCTACATCACTGTGAATTTTTTCTAACTCCAATAGCCTAGTAACATACCAGAAAAAGCTCCTTCATAAAGCAATTGTTTGTTAGTTCCCTTCTTTTGGTTATTGGCTGAGAGTTCCCTCTCTACACAGTATTTCCAAAAGACTCACCTCTTATCCATCTCCTCTCAAGCAAAACCAGGATTGATACTGCTCACATTGAAACACCAGAAGACAAACAACTACTTAACATCTTTGCATATAATAAAAAGCGTAGGAGGCCTTCCTCTACTACTCATTTTTTCAGGGCGTCTCTGGTTTCAGCTCCATTCCTAAGAAATCTACTAATTATTAGATTCTGTTGGCAAGGCAGTAGGTTAAATGTATCCAAAAGGCTTTTGGACAAGGTAGAGTTCTTTGCTGTGAAATATTCTAGTGATAAGATTGGCATAATGAACTAAGCAAATGACCCTGAAATGCAAACCCCAAACTCATTTTCTAGTACCCACAGTCTGAAAAAGTCAGTCCTAAAAAGAACATTCTCAGCTCATCTCCTGTGTTATGTTGCCAATACACTGATGCCTACTTGCATTTACTGTGTGTGTTCTTCTGGCTGCAAAGTTTTTCCAGACAGCATTTAAACTTTTTGAACATACATAAATTAAATTTTATAACTTAGATCTAATAGTTACTATAAAATCTGTAGGTAATAAAATACAGGCAACCATAAAAGCAGGTTTTTTACCTTGATTGCGATGAAGTTACAGCTTGCCTTTATGATTAATCTTTTATAGGTTGTAAAGCACACAGATTATATGGCATATGAACCCCCAACAGGTACCATGTAGCAGCAATCTAATACACATCACCACAATGAATTTAGCAGAAATTATTTCCTGTTAACTAATAAATGCCACAAACATGCACTTTATACAAAGTCTTGCTAGATATTTCAGAGCATGCTGTCAAGTAATTTGGGGATATGGATTGGATTTAGGGAATAAAGGAATGTAAAAGACAGAATGCCAGGCGATACAAATCTGAAGATGCACAGGAGAATTTAATGCATGTTTTGAGTTATATTTTCCATTTAAATGATCCTAAAAAAACTGCATTTCAGTTTGAAGCACCCTATGCTAGTGCAAGTGAATGAGAAAGTGCAATGGACTGCAAAGAGGTGAAACTCTGTTGTTTGAATTTAAAAAAGACAGCGTAGGCAAAGCAACTTGCTGGATGCATACAGCACCCTGGATTTTAACTGGCTGCTGTAAGATGCTTGTGATAAAATAGATTTTAAACATTAAGTGGAAATTAATAATGTTCCAGTTACGTTAATGTAAATAAAAGTATTCAAAAATTAAGTGACATGAATAGAAATGCCTTAAGTTTTCACCCCACCATGATTTTTATTCCTTTGACTCCCCTCTTTGTTCAGATCATTCAAATTACAAATATGCTCAGTAGAGAGTTTTCTAGTAAGTAGCGATGTATGCTGAGTTGATTTGCCTAGACTGTTTTGTCTAGTAAGCATAGTTTGTTTTAATAACAATGCTCTTGCCCAAATCTGCAGGTATTTAGAAGTGTATTAGTTTTAAGCTTTTCTAAAAAATTCAGTCTATGAAGGTATCTGGGCATAAGCTTGAACTGGCAAAATCTGCAAATTTTCAAGTTTGCTATTGCTGTTATTTGAGGCTCTGTGTGTACCTGGGAGCCCAGTAAGATAACAAGGGGCATTGGCCTGATCCTGCAAACCCTCATTCACTGTGAGAAGCAATACCAAATACTCTGGGATGAATCAACAGATGTTAACTGCATTTTCCTCAGGTCTGTGCATCAAAGGACCCTTTCCCAAAATTATTTTCACTACTGCATTTAAGGTATTCCACTGTGTCTGTCATTTCTCTGGTACTTACGAGATAGTACAAACCCAAGGCCTGAGGAGGAAGCAAGACAAGAGCCACTTTACCTGGCTTGTGGGCCTCTGGCTATCTTCAGCTTTCTTCTTTGCCGTTCCTCTGGGGATTCCTCAAAAAGAAAGATGCATCCCCACCATCAAACATGAAAGGAAGAAGTGCCTACCCCATTTCAGCTGTCTGCTCGCAGCAGGTGGGTGCAGAGGACCAGGCCATGTAGAGGTGTAAAGCTGCAGGCCTCCCACACTGCTGTAGGAATTCAAATGCCCTTTTTGTGTGGCATCTTGCAGTGTGCACGTGATAGCAAGGGGTTGCAGCAAGGGTGATGTCTGCAGCTGGACAAAACGCTGTTGTGTGAAAGTCTCTTATTTGCACTCCAGCACAGCTCAGTCATCATGGCTTCTAACGTTGTTCATGACTGGGGCTTTCCAAACCAGGCCGGGAATGCTGCCCAGGGCTCTGCTCCCCTCATGTAGGGACACCATTGTGACGTGCCCCTGTGTGCGGCACTGCTGCCATCTTGCAGCCTCCCTGTGCAGCAGAGTTGACAAGCACTGACGTTTCCCGCCTTTTGCTGTGCTGGCTGCTTTGGCTTTCTCTCAAGCTGCTCCACCCCCAACATGGTGGACAGACACACAGTTTACCTGGCAGCCAGGCAGCCAGTTACCTCAGGCCCCCCAGGTAAGCACCCTCTGCCGTCTCCTGAGGGGTTGTTAGGAAGTGCTTGGCACCACAGAGAGGGTGGTGAAAAGGTGAGTGCCTGTGTTTTGCTGAGGAGATGGCAGCCAGTGCCAGCTGAGGAGAAGGATGTCTGTGCTCTGTTGAGATGGCTGATAGTGCCTGCGGAGGAGATGGGTGCCTGTGCCCTGCTGAGGAGATGGCTGCCAGTGCCAGCTGAGGAAATAACTGCCAGTGCCATACTGTGGAGGTAGGGTGTCTGCTCTGTTGAGGACATTAGTGCCAGTGCCTGCTAAGGAGATGGCCTCTGGTGCTTGCTTGGGAGATGTGTGCTGCCTCACCCATCAGGAAAGGACGTTTTCTTCCATGAGGAGATGGAAATGCCCCTGCTGACAAAATGGCTGCCAGTGCCCCTCTGACAAGATGGCTGCCAGTGCCCTGCGGAAGGGGTGGCTTTAGGTGCCTGGTGATGGGATGCTGCCTTGCTGAACAAAAATGGATGCCAGTGACTCTCTGAGGAGATGGATGCCAACATCCTTCTGAGGAAATGGCTGCCAGAGCCTGCTGAGGAGATGGGTGCTGGTGCCTGCTGAGGAGATGGTGGTTGGTGCCTGCCAAGGAGATGGGCACTGCCTTGCTGAGAAAATTGATGCTAATGCCCTTATGAGTAGATGGCTGCTGGTGCTGCAGGAAGAAGTCAGGTAACTCCTGGGTGGTGTGTGGCAGCCTCAGAGGGCCCTCAGGTGGTCCAAATGGCAACCATCTTTGGGGGGTCCTTCAGGGGTAAAGCTGATCCACACAAGCCTTTTATGTTCACCATATTGACAAAATGAGGAGAAACTTTTGTTTGTTGCTTTGCTGTGAGTTTGGACAGTCCATTTTAATACCATTATAAATCCTTCACAAAGCAATGAGCAACTGTATGGAGAAAAGTATTGGAGCAATCTCATAGCCTACATAAACCAGAAGGCACTACTTACCAATACAGGAAAGGAAATGGTGATAAGCCATGCCAAATAGAAATGCTTTTTCAGGGCTGCTTTCTTCAGACTGTGATTTACAGGAAGTAGTTGAACTATTTGAAGTGATTAACCTATTTAATGAAATGAGTTTCATACTTTCAAATTGTCATTGAGTACGCTCAGAGTTTTGTAAACATACCAGCAATTATTTCAGGAGTGGCTAATAAGAGTTGTCACCCAGTATGTTTCTCATTAATTGTTTGCTGCTCTGCTTTGAAAGCAGACTGTTGTACTCTGTGTGCTTCATTGCCCAAGTCTTATGACATTTACCTTGGGCTCTTGGGCCCCTTTTGCAGCTTGCTGCTTGAACACTTCCTCCAGATAGCCATGTGAATACGATATACCCACATACACATGGAGATATAAGCCATGCTTGAGCGTTTTGAACTTTTTTTTTCTTTTTAGCTATAAAGCAGCTAGTGTGAATGTTTGCAGAATAATAAAAGAATATCTGGATGGAAATGGAACTATCACTAAAAATAAGCCCGTTTGTTCAAACACACGTCTTCCCCCTTTCTCCTCCAGCTTTCATTCAAGAAGTACAGAGGTATTAGATACTTGACCCTGCTCTATCTAGAAATAATACTGACAGTGTTAAATAGATGCATTTCTACCCCCACTCAGCTGTGTGATCCAAATGTTTTTCATTAATGTAATTTGATGGGCTGCTTGAAGAGGCTGTGGAGCTCCTCCTTGTGCCAGTACTACAGGGTTCTGGGCATGACTCTTTGGGAGTGGGGAAAGAGCATGCTATGGATGCCATTGCTTCTCTTCCATGGGCGATTACATCAATTTGTATGTGACAAGCCATACTGTAAGATTCTGGGGGCTGCTTTTTTCATTACAGTCTGAACAACTGACAGAAAATCTAGAGTCCTTCATCATCACTCTCTGTGCTTATATATATAAATAGAGAAACAGACAATTCCTTTCGATTAACTGTAGCTCCCAGATTGCAGATATATTTTTCATACTCATTTCCTTTCCCAAACACTTTTTCTTTCAGAAATTAAAAGCATATGAATTCAAAAGTATCTCAGAGAAGCAGCCAAAAATCAGGTCAGAGGCAGACTCAGATGTTGGAGCCTCAATTACCACTGTTGTTTGAGTCCAGGAGATAAAAATCTGGCTAAGTGGCTTTGCGTTCTCCAACTTCAAACAATGGTGTTAAAATATAGCACAATTCTTAGGATTCCTGAGCAAAGCAAGGTTGTGTCTCCTTCCTCTGCTTTAACTCTTCGAAGTCCTGGAGTCTTTGAGATGTGGTATCTTATTTGACTGGTTGCTTTATAATGAGGATAAAGGGGTTGTGTTGTTGGAGTTAAATATCACTTAAGAACTTCAAAGCTGCTCCTTTGAGAGGAGGGTCTTTGACTTTACATCTGGGTGGAGGACACACATGGAAAGGGTTACCATGAGAAACAGTCTTTCCCAGCTGCTGCCTGTCTTAAATTACTGTAGCAGCAGCAGCCACAGTTACTTACTTATGCCAAACATTGTTTTTTTGGCATATTTCAGCCTGCTCAGTTCCTTGCAGGAATTCCCAAAAGGGTGGAAGGGATTTCCAGCTTGTTGAAGCCTCTTTTAAACAATTTGAGATGGCTCTGGCAGTTTCTGTAGCTTAAGTCAAGACTGAAAAATGGACTTCCAAAGTCCACAGCAGTATTAAATACGAAAAGGGACTTGCCCGAGTTTGTGTAAAAAGTTGTCTGAACACTTTGAGTAATTCTCTTCTTTTTCTGAAATGATAGATACCGGGCTTTTGCATCAGATATCTGTGTGGCTTAAATTATGTGTAGTCATTGTTCTTTTATCTTTTATTTATTGTTGTCAATATTGTTATGCCAACAAATCATTTTGGATTTTTCTTTACTTCAGTCTTGCTATTTTTCACAAGCTCACTAGACAGGTAGTACAAATAGAAAAGCCCAAGCCCAGCTCCTCTTTGCTCTAACACCTTAGCAATGAAAATGTGTTTTAATTATATTCAGCTCCTGCACAAAAGGCTTAGTCACTCAAAGTTAATAAGGTGTAATGGCTTCCCGCCCCACAGGGTGCTCAACCTGCCATGCAGCTCCTGCTCTGATGCAGCCATGTGATGAACAGAGTGGGGAAAGGAGCAGCAAGAGCGGCTCTGAGGATAATTGTTAGCAGATTTGAGCGCCTTAGATTTCACTTGCTCCTTTGAAAACAACCAGGGCCCCTTTTACAGCATTCAGGAAAATTTCTAAAAGAGCGGACTCCTGCTCCAAACAATTATTAGCACCATGTCTTAATTATGTTAGCTGTAATGACAGTTATGGTTCCCTTTGATCTGCTGGTGCATGGCCTGGCCTGTCAGATGGCACCAGCATGCAGCTGGATGCCTAGGCAGGAAGCAGGCTGCTCTGTGATTCCTGTAGACTTGCTAGTCTAGTTTGGATCAAAACCTGAGTAGAAAGAGGCAGGTTCCCTCCAGTCTTTTAGACTTGCTGTAGAGGTACCATAGCTCTGCCTGCTCACTGCAGGCCAGCCACAGCCCAGAAGAGGCCGGGTCGAGGAAGAGGCATAGCCAGCAGTTGCCCGTGGCAACTGTAATCTCATGGTTTTGCTACATTGCAGTCCTCTGCAAAGCTGCAGCTCTCCTTGCTGATGGCTCCTGCTTTTGCTGAAAGTTGGGGGGGATGGGGATATCTCTTACTGTGGGATGGAAAGAAATGGGAATGGCAGAATGGGCTCTAACAGCAGCAGTGTTTGCTGCCCCAGCTCCACTGCAGCCAGCAGCAAATAGGAACAGCAAACCCAGATCTGCAGGATTTTTCTATCTGGCTCTACTATCCTACTTCAGCTGCCTAAGTGCATCCCAAACCTGGCTGTCTGTCCTTGGGTTGGGAGGGTTTAGTTTCACCTGTGTTACAGGGTAGCCTTGAGTTGGTTCTTGACTCAGCCTTTTGATGAGCTGGTTTTCCTTCTAGTTCAGGCACCTGATGTGAAATCTAGTTAAATTGAAATGTCTGACTACTCTCTCACTTTCATTCTTAATCCTGAAAGGAAACAGGAGGAAATCGCTCTTAGAGCATACAAGTCAGGAACCACTGTGGGAAGTTGTTTTGGCTGGATTTCAGAAGGCCAGACTAGATAATCAGGGTAAGCCTGTTAGAAATCTATGAAACATCATATGGAGGTACTGGAAATGGGTTAAAGTTAAATCCTAGATAAGTCTATTTCTTTTTTAATTTCATTTTTTATTTTTTGCTAAGTAAACCCTTTCTTGATTACAGTAAATGCCTTCTTAAGAGATCAAAAGAATGATTTTAGAGGACATTGCTTACTCACAAAATTCATTATGGTAATGCTTCATCATACTTTGCCAAGCTCCTCTCTCTTTGGTCTGCTGCTGTGGCCTTTTGTCTGTTTCTGCAGTTAATCTACATTTTGTAGGTGTCAGGTTTTTTTCAGCTTTTGCATCTCTGTTTTATTTGATATGGTAGTAACCCTATGGAGTTACAAAATCTACTTTTGAAGTTGATTTCGGTTTGAGATATTAAAAATTTCTCCATTATGAAAAATAGGGAGCTCTTGATTATTGATAAGGACATTTACTATTTTTTTTAATCTAATAGTGTAATAGTGTAACCTAGTAAATGTTGCTTCCTGCAATGCAGCATGCTACTCTCATACTTGAGCTGGGATTTATTTGTATATTTTAATGGCTTTGTCTTCTTTTGATAGGAGTGTTGTGATAACTTATTCTTGTCAAACAGTTTGGGTCATGTTATATGACACATTCCATATAAATCAAATTTGACAAAAGCCTTTTTCCTCAATATCTTCAAATTACAGCTTTTCGTTGTCAGATCACTTTTTTTCTAATTTATTTTTAGTGGATGTTAGTGCTTGTGAATGGAAGTGAGATTGACAGTCCTAGACACTCCTGCTTAGTATGAGAAGAGGACCTTGATAGCACAGACATTATTCAATAGACAGCTTGAAATATGATGCAATGACAAAAATCAATAAGATACTGTAATTCCTGGCTATGAACTATACCCAAAGGACAGCTTAGGTCACAGAAGTGTGAGAGTACTGTAGCTTTAAAGAAAGAAATGACTCTGAGTAAACCAATGAAGTAAAATTTTAGTGAAGTGCATGTGACAGTCTGTGTGGATAGAAATCTCCCACAGTGTGATTAGAGGTGGACTAACAGGTTTGTGTGAACAGATTTTTTTGTCAGTAGATACTGCATACATGCTGCTAAGGGAGATCTCAGAGAAAAAAGTCAATGAAGCAGTAATAACAGGGCAATTGCAACCAAACATACATGAGCTATTTGAGCAGGACAAAAGGACAGGGGTTTAGAGCAGCAGTTTCCCAGGGTGCAAAGCAGTTGTTCCTGCTAGCTCATCCAAGAGGAGGGGTGACTCTAATTAGCATGAAAGACTCCTAATGAGAGTTAATTTAAGAAGAAGCATGTAAGCCATTAAGTAAAAGACCCACAACAGCTTGGAGTTCAGTGACCATAGGGATACCAAAAACTTAATAGTTGAGTTGGCATTTCATTTTAAGACAAGGATTTTTTCCAAGAAGTTGACAATACAAATCAGGAGAAGTCCTTTCACATAAAGAAGGATCTGGCTGAAGAGTAAAAATGACATGGAGGAATAAAATAGTGACAGCAGATGAAGGTGTTTTTGGCAAACACAGAGCAGAACACATGTGATTTTGCTTTTCCCTCACTGCACTTTATGCCCATAATGGGTGACCAGAAATGAACAGAGTTCCACACTGAAACATACCATTAATTTACAAAGTGGTATTACAAAAAAAAAAAAAAAAAAAAACCCAAAACACTTTCTTTCTGTCCTGTTTCTCATTCATCATGAATGTTACTTTCTCTTTTTGAGCAATGACCAGATGTTTTCCGCTGAGATTGTCTCAAAGATACCTAGGTTGTTTGGTTTTTTTTTTCCCCAGAGTAGTTACAGCTAATTTAAGACCCAGCTGCCTTGTTAAACCTGCCAAGGTCCTAATGGAACAGAACAAAAATGTGTGTGAGGTTCAAATCCTTTCTTCCAATTTCAAGCTAACTCATTTGAAAGCAGTGTTACTGTTGGCTGACTGGAATACAGGGGTAGACTGGTTTACTTTCACATTTAGGATCATGTAAGGGGAGTTACTCCAACTTAAACACATTCATAAGTCCTACAAGTTGGTTGACTCCAGGAAGAAATCAGATGTTCTGGAAAGCCAGAGAAACACAGGAGATGAGGCAGCTTTCTAGCAACTTGGCATCCCACCAAGATAAGCTAATATTTTGGAATTACTTTGGTACTCTGGTAGAACAGATTTATTTATGGTCCAGTCTGCATTTTGCTGGGTTTGGAAGCATATATATCTTTAGAAGTCTGTGGACAGTTTCAGCTACAAAGGGCGTGAAGTAGCACTAGTTTGGATCTTTGTAATAAAACACATGAATATCATGAAGCCTCTCTCTTTTCTTTCTTCATTTTTTCCCTTAAGAACTTTCAGCTGAGTTTTGTGCCTGAAGGGCTCATATTAGGGTTACACAATAGACTTTTGCCACAGTTTTGTTGTTTGGACACATTATCCTGGACAACATAAGCTTGTAACATATTTCAGCCAAAACTGTGCAGGCCATTGTGGCTGTTTCACAAGCGTAATCTATAGCAGGATCATTTCTTATTATAATACACAATATGTAGTATACACTGGTATTCCAGTGTGTAGTAAAGATATAACGTTATAGGAAACAATAGACCAGGCTCTTTCAAGCCTGATAGGATAATGTATTTTTTAAAGATCTGTAATGCTGCGGGGAGGAGCAACTAGATGGTATTTAAATGTGCTTTGTTCTTTTGCATGCCAATAATATCCAGTATGACTTTTGGGGGATTACAACTTCACATACATACATAGGTACATACAGTGCCATCTTAGTCTTGGGAGTAAGGTTAAGGATCTGGTGTGAATACCTCTGCAGTGCTACATACATGATATTGTTTCATGAGACACACTGTAAAATCTTTTTTTCTTGTTTTCAGCAGGTCTGCTTATACCTGTAGGCTGTAAACAAGGATGCTGAGGAAAGAAAAACAATGTGCAAGTCTTTTAGCAGCATTAAAACAGATTTAGGAGAGTTTTGGGGGCAGGAAGACCACAGGGAAGATGCTGTGATGACAGTGCTACTGCACATGGATATATTCTGGCTAAGACAAGGGGTAAATGTGTATCTTAGGCCTCACCTCTGAAAGACACAAGTGTGCTCTGTACCTGCTCTTTCCCTTTGGTTGGCTTTAGCTCTTTAGAAATGATTAACCACTAGACTCAGTGATTTAATGAGCTTTTAGACTGAGACTGTG
>JANEMJ010040547.1:0-29653 GCA_024361745.1 Cacatua alba
CCCTACCCATGGCAGGGGGGTTGGAACTAGATGATCTTAAGGTCCTTTCCAACCCTAACTATTCTATGATTCTATGACACTGTAACAAACTTGAGTTGAAAATCCCCACCTGCAGTTTGCTACAGGAAAGATTTTCTCCCAGTATTGGGGAAATTTTTAAATAAAACTTTAAGAAATTTTACATCTATATGCAGTGTTTAACATTGCTACCGGCCTATCTGCTGTCAAGAATTTTACTTTGCTTTGTCTGTTCTCACCTGCATTTTTCACCTGTGTATTTTTTCATTCTGCGTTTTGTCTCTCTTCTGTGTCTATGTGTTGTGGGCTGTTGCCATGAAAAAAACAAACCCAAGTTGCAAGAGTGCTATGGGTGATAACAAAAATAATGAAATAGGCCTTTGTTGTTGTGTTTGACTTACATTTGACTGAATGTTTTCTTAAACATTTAGATTTTAGTCCAGCATAGCAGTACAGATGTTAATTTGGAAGGCGAAGCAGGGAACACACCTATAATTGTAGCATGTTACAAGGATAATCCTGAAGCACTGATACTCCTGGTAGGTATAACTATCCATCATCTTTTATTGTGAGTCTCTTTCCTTTGATGCAGTGTTACTCTGTTTCTGTGATCTGTCTGTTCAGTGGAGGAAGGTTAATCATGGACCTAGTATTCAAGCTACCTTGCATAGGATTCTAAGAAACTTTAATCTTTTAACAGCATATAGAAATATATCTGAATGGCAAACTTAAGAAAAACTTAACTGATTTTAAAGGTCATGAGAACACAAAATGAATCACAAATATGTACAGATGTATAGATATAACATGCAAAAGATGTTTGTATGTAAGCTTCACAATGCATATACAACATAAAAAAAGGAGACAGCTACCCAGGAGAATATACCTGTAATAATATGTTCATTAGTCAGAATTTTCTGTACGTCATTAAGCTATATCCAAGCATTATTTTTCAGATTGAAAATGGAGGGAAAATATGTAAACCGAACAAAACAGGATGCATGCCTATCCATGCAGCTGCATTTTCTGGTGCAAAAACGTGTATGGAAATTCTCTTAAAAAAAGGTAAATACGTTGCTCCCAAGCAGTCAGTAAGAGCCATTACTTATAGTAGCATTACAATTTTAGTGCTTTAATTCTCAAAGAACTATGAAAACAAGCACTTACAACTGTGATTAAACTTAGAAAAAAGTTAATGCAATTATTCCTATGGGCTTGTGACTTTCATAGCATTGCAGCCGCAGCTTAACTGCTTTCCTAGATGCATGTCCATCCATTGTTTAACGATGGATGTGAAAGGTTCATATTTTGAGGAGGGAGAACATTATTCCACAGTTAATGTGCTTGTTTTGAAAGCCTTTATTGTCTTCTGTTATCTCATTCTTGCTTAAAAAAAATCCATTTAATTTCATCTCTCAGGTGAAGAATTGGGTCACTCTGCTAAAACCCACATCAATTTTACCAATAATGGAAAGTGCAGTCCACTTCATTTGGCAGTTCAAAGTGGGGACCTTGAAATGATTAAAATGTGCATTGAATTTGGAGCCCAAATCGATCTAAAACAGGTAAAACCTGGAGTGGAGAAAAATATAATTTTGATAAAACCTAGGTATTTCTGAATCTGAGTGGTATGAAAAAAAGATGAACAGATAGTCATTGCTTGTTGTCTCCTTCAATGCAAAACCTAGGGAGCAGCAAACAAGCCTCTGGTGCAAATCAGGCAAAATGCCAGGTTTCATTACAGAAGTTGCATAGGATGTTGTGAGTATGAAAAGTTTTTATAGGTTCAAAATGCATTTGGGCAGATCCATAGAACAGAAGTTAATCCTCAGCTACTGAAATAAAACAACATCCCCTCTGGCTCAGGAAGTCCTTGAGTCATACACAGACGGAGTCTGGGAGAGCACTCTGGAGAAAGGTACATCCTTCTTCACCAACTCTTCTTTACTTTGCAACTACTATTCCTTCCCAGGAATGGGATCCTCAGTCTGATTCTTTCTCATCACTCTTGTTCATCCTCAGCCTTCCCCTGGCCTTTACAGTTTCTTCTTTGTATGGAAGCACAAATTCATGATAATACTGCTGCTACTGTGATACTGTTGGTGTAATGGCCTGTGCCCGGATTTAGGATAAATAAACATTTTGAAAATATCTATCATTAACCAGATTGTTTTCAGGGCCAAAACCAACTCATGACAGCAAAGACGGCTAAACGTGGTTTTGCCTTCTTCTATTGGTTTCATTCTGTGAACACACAGATTTTGATAGGATGATTTATGCTGCTGATTTTGTGATGGGTAAAACTGTTTTGAGAATGCTCATTCCACAATGCTGGCATTGTGGAAAAGCCAGTTCCAGTGCATTCACTGAAATGTTGCTGTTTGTGTCAGTGACACTAGATAATGGTCCATGGTGAAACACACAAAGATAGAAAAGTACTGTTTCTCCGCTTTGGCTCCTTCTCGGAAGGTCCCGCTTGGGCTGCTCCCCGGAAAGTCCAGCTTTGGTTCCTGCCCGGAAAAGTTCCGCTTTAGAACTCCCCAGAAAAGTCCTGACTCTTGGAGACCTTTCTAGATATTGCTGGCCACTTCTTCCAACGTAGACTGGCCCCCTGCATCAGAATGAGTGTGCATTTTTGTTAGCATAAAAGCCTGAGCCTCATGCGATGTGGGGAGGCAGAAGCTCATACCATCCAGATCAACATTGCCTCCAGGGGGACACCTGCTAAGGTTGAGCCTGCCACCTCGCACTGCAATGATGTTTCTCGGAGCAGGTTTCCTGATCGTCATTACATGGTCTTTGGGGTTGGGAAGATAACCAAACGTCAGAAATATCCTTTACTGTATCTTTTGTTACATCTGTATTTTCCCTGTATTAATAAACTAGTTGAGATTCTTTATTGTGTTGCGTTTCTCCCAACCCGGAATCCTTGAACTCCAGAACACTGTTCTAAAAAGGAGAAAGTCAAAACCCTCAGGCATGTATCAAAGCTAGTTTGTACCATGTAGGTAATTAAAACCCTGTTTTGGCAAATATTGTTCTAATAATTTATTTATTGCTTAATTTTATAACTGTCTAGCTTTTAATAGTTTAATATCATATTAGACCAATTTATTTTTAACCTGAAAAGAAATTATTTAAGAATGACTTCTAAGAAAGATTCCATTTAAGGAAGTCAAAAACATTTTAAAATAACGCATTTTCTGTATTACATACATTTTTTTGATTATTCATTTGTACTGATCAACCTATGCTTTGCTGTAGTTTTCCTTTGCTTCATCTCTCATATTAAAGGGCGTGGTGTGTCTGTTTATTAATTCAACTACAAAAGATTGCTAGGAGTGTAATTATCTCATATCTTAAAATCTTTTCAGGGTTCCACTACTTCAGTTACAGACTAAGGTTTCATTACTTGCGTAGAAATTTAGGCATTTGGGAATTATGACCCCTGCGCTAGATCACATAGATTGGAGGTTAGGTTGTTGGGGTTTAAATGTTTAAGTGTTGTTTTGTTTTACCATTTACAGAATGAAAAATGCACAGCACTTCATTTTGCTGCCACTCAAGGAGCAACTGAGATTGTAAAGTTAATGATGTCATCCTATGCTGGTGAGGAATCTATTATTGATGCTGTGGATGGGAATAAGGAAACTCTGCTTCACAGGTAGGAGGCTACTCTGCCAGATTTCACTATAAATTGTGACCCATGATATTATTAGTTATTCTCAGCATCCAATTATATGTTATATAGTATACTTTGGAACATCCTCCCACATGGGGGATAGCTTTAGTACAATATGAAAGAGTCAGTAATTTGGTCAGAATCTTAAAGATTTTGGTGCTGATATCAAAATCAGAACAGTTCAAGTTACTTTGGAACCATGTCAAGGAATGGTCACTAACAGTTTGTAGTGAAAATTTACTCCACTAAAATAGTAGGTGAACAATTTAATGGAAGTTTTAACAGCTTCTGAGGTAGTGGAGCAAATGCCCTCATGTAATGGGTTACGTTCTCCAGAAAATGAATAAAGAATAATATAAACAGTTTAAAAAAATACCTTTTTTTTTTTTTTTTACCCCCAAATATATGACTATTATACCAGTAGTAGTCTGGTATATGTATATACGTAGTCATATACCCTATGACTACAAAGTTGCAGATGGCATTTGAATATGTAATAATCCTCTCGACTTCTAGTCTTTCACAGTCCGTTTGAAACCAGAACACTAGACTGTGGAGAAATTTCCTTCGTCTGCTGTAGTGGAAGGATGCTTAGTTAAATGTGCTGGCTACCAACTCTATGGAAGATAGTATATTTCCCCATCTATATATTTTTGCAAGAACGATATGTCTCACTGCATTTAAGTGTAATAATATTCTGTGTGTCGTTTTACAATACAAAATAATTGGTATAAAGTCAGAGGCAGTGGAGATGATTGTTCTTCGGACACAGTATAAAGTGGAATGATTTGAAGATAATTGAAGAAATTAAATGAGGAGTGTGTTGTAAAGTTAAGGTAAGTTTTGGGTACAGTTGGAAATGCTACCATGATAGAACACTACTGAAGACAAAGTGATGACAGAATGCCGAAGAAAATTGTATACACACAACACTTCTTAATAGGTAACTGGCTGTCATATCCATGAAAATGTTTGTCCTTGGAAAAAGCTTGAAAAAAGAATGACATTCTTTTAATCCCTGTGTCTGTGAAACAGGGGAAAAAAAATTATCAAGAATAATCAGAAAGGTAGAAAGTCACCCAAATTTCTCAGAATATAAATAAATTGAACAGTAATGTTAACTTGTTGAGAAGTGAGGGAGCAGTGCAGCATAGGCAGGACTTAATCCTTTCACAGTCTTACTGTTATGTTTCCATCTAAATATTTTATAAAATGACTTTGCTTTCTCTTCAGTCACCTTGGAATTTATTATGAGTGTGTGTGAAGCATTCAGTATTTATGCCTGACTGGTAGAGGGGTCTACTATAGATAATGGAGGCATCTCTACTTGTTTGGAACCACGACATGATTTTTTAAAATACATCTTTTGAGTAATCAGTTCTAACTATACTCAACCCAGCGTTATTACCTCTTATAGTGCTCAGGGAGCTGTTATCTTTGAGATACAGCACAACCTTGGAACTGTCCTTCTATGTTGCTTATTGAATCAAAATATTTAATAGAGATCTGACTTCTGAAAGCATTTAGACTGTGCGTACTACCTGTGCTATACTTCCTGTTTTGACCGTTTTTTCCCTGTAATATATTATTCAGTGTCTTATTGTAGAATAAAATCTGAGAATTTTTCATGCGTATAGACAGCACCACAATTTATATCAATATATTATATTTTTGCATATTTTTTTAAGTAAACTTGCCCTCCACAGTCAGAATACATGTTTAGCCAGTGCCATTTTAACCCCACTCTAGCATTATTACACAAAATGCATAGGAAGTTATTTTTGAAGACTGGGTCAGTGAAATGGATTGAGGCTGTAGATCTGCCTGGAACAAACTGAGTCTGAAGTTTATGGAATTCCATATTGCCATTGTGTGGCACAGATCTGACATATGAAATGGCTGGATTTGTTAAAAAACAGTGGTAAAATGCCTATTGACCCACCAGTGAGGTCTTTGTTTCCCACAGTGAGTTTTCATTGTGTTAAATGAACAGAACTTAGTTTAAAAATGAGCTGCATGATAAAAACCAAATCAACTTATTAAAATGAATTCGTAATAAAGGTATCTCACTGTCTTTTAGTTTGAAATGTGTTTCTTTGAAAATATTAGAAAATGCAGCAAATGGAGAAGAATGCTGCCTTTTAGCTGGAAACGTTATTGTCCCTTCTAATGTTACTGTATTTTTGCATTTTTCCCTACAGGACAGCATTGTTTGATCATTATGAACTGGCAGAGTATTTGATTTCAATGGTAAATATTTAATCAAGCAAAGTTTATAGAGATTATTGCTAGCTATTACTACAGGTCTGCATAGAGAAATTCATAAAGGAAAATGTGTTCTCAGGTATAGGTTATTTAGATACATATAATTTCATAATGCATAATTGACAGTTGCAATACAATGGTAGTTGTGGCTCCTTATTAACATTCCACAGAGGATTAAAAACTTGCATTTGTATTGCCATTTCACTTACTCAGAAAGGTTTCATAAACATCTTTTATCAAATATGACAAAGTGGTTTGGTCATCCTCACTTTTAGAATTTGAAATACAGAATGAGTGCTAAATATGTATTGAATTTCATCTGATTTTCCCAGCAAGAAATCCTTTCTTTAAAGTATGCAAAAAGATTAAAAGATTAATATGTAGACAGGTTTAAAGATTGTTCTAGGATCATATAGCCATCTATTGAAGTTTGTGCATGATCTAGAAATAATTTTTACTCTGTGTAGTTTGGTTATATTTCTCCACTGAATAATTATGAGGGAGAAAGAAGAAATGTAACCAGGAATGCTACTGGATATGATACAAGTGTCCATTTGTAGCAATTAGACTAAGAGTCATAATCATTATATACCCCACTCTGCTAAAGAAATTTTCAGAAGTCATTAGACTTTCATTTTATTTATATTTAGATTTTTTTTACTTTCTTTCATGACAATTATATTAAGACAAATTCTCTTCTATATACAGTTTTGTTTTTCTCAGAAACTCCGTTGTAGGGATTGTATTTAGTCAGAACTAGGTATTATGCTTATTTTTAATTCAAATATGAAATGGTAAGGTTTGATGGCTTAAACTTGTCTGACAGAACAGCCTCTCTGAAGAAGTTATTACCTGAGAAATACAGGCGCAAGCATAAGGTATTACCTATGCTGTGAATGTTACTGCTCAAAAGGAATAGCAAATTCCAGTTCAGAATGGCTTTCTGGTTTTAATAAAGAACAGCATTCATTTATTTTATACATTAAATATCCACTTTTCATGCACATCAGCTTTAAATGATTACTTCCTTTATCTTACCTTTGGTACTTTTTGTGTCTGAAAATAAAAGCCATTGTAAACAGATACAGTGTTACATCTAGCTCTTCTAGACAGAAAAGGTAAGATTATCTATGGTAAGCAGAGTTGTCCAGGCACACTATTTATGCTATTTACGCTATTTACATTTAAATTGCACCATTTTTATGTAAGTTATAGGTCAGTGTGCTACACAGAAAAAAGCAGAGAATCGAACTCTACAGATAATATTTTGCAAAGCCTTATAGCTTTAAAGAAATACTACTTACAAATTGGTTTGTGCATTAAACATTTTAAGATCAGTGACTTGAGCAATAATGTCAAAGTGGCCATTGTCACATTTGACAGGTGCACAGTATCTGATTTGTGTATTCAAAGTTGATTAAAGACTATGTTATTAACTGGAAATTGTAGCCCTGTATTCACTGAAATGAATGAGCCCCTTGGCTAAAAATGGTCCTTGTTTCTTTGATGAATAAGAACATTTTTAAGAGGTTGTCTGACCCTGTTGAAAGGTAACTGGCGAAAGGGTCCTCCATGTGTTACTCTTAAACATTTCATCAGCATACACTGGAAGCTTCCTGTTCTCTGTGGTAAAGTAATCACTGTACATTTATTAAATGTTTCTTATTACTACATTACAGGTTTTCCATGCTAGAAAGTAAATATTGCTCTTGATTATGATTAATTCTCCAATTATGACTGGACCCAAAGGTGATTCAAGTTAATGGAAAAACTCCCATTGATTTTTTTTTTTTCTTTTAATGATCTTTGGATACTATCTGAAAAAAATACGGGGTTTTGTGTACTTTTGTCAATTCATAGAGTTTGACTTGCAACTCAATATCTAGAAATATGTATCTAAACCATCATAAAATAGACAAATATCTCATTCGTGCATTTACTTGTATCTTCATATTGCCTTGTTGGAGGGATTTTTTAGAGAGGTATATTTATGTTCATAGTATTTTACTGATATGATCATAATGATATTGTGACCATAGTGATGATACTGTCCTGACAGCATGCACCTTGTGCAAAAATAGACAAAACAGCAAAACTGAGCTTTTGCCAAAATATCACATTCCAGTCCTTGTGCGTCCTCTAATGAGAGAGGTTGTATCAGAGTTTGGAGAATAAAAATGTGTCTTCTGTTGATACAGCTACTTTGTAGTCAAAATTAAGTTGGCTTATACAGTTTATGGTGAAGAATAGAAAAGGAAGATAGATCAAGCTATACAGATTAAGATATACTAACCTCTGAATGCATTACTTGTTGAACAGTGTTCATAAAGCGTAGAGGTTCAGAAGGGTCTTGTTCTGGTAATTGATAGGTAGACCACATCATTCAAAATGACTGCAATTTTTATGTTTTTCCAGAGCTTCAATCCCTGTATTTTCAAGCTAGAATTATATATTTTGAGTATTTAAATGTATGGAAAGGCACCCTAACAAAAGATCATGAGTTGTGATAAACTTTAAATTCTTTATTGCAGGGGGCTAATATTGATAGTGTTGACATAGAAGGTCGATCCCCACTTCTGTTGGCCACTTCCTGTGCATCATGGAAAATTGTGAATTTACTGCTCTCAAAAGGTAAAAAGGAATATACACATACAATACATTTCCTTTGGGCAGGGTTCATACATGTTAAAACTGTGTCTAACTTTCCTCTCAATTTCAATTCAGTACTTCAGCATAAAGTCCAGGAGCAGCTGAGCTAAACAGCTGCACAGTGCTGGTATCCCCTGAGATAAAGGAAGAATTAGTGTGATGATTTCATCCTTCTTAATACAGAGTGAACAGGCTGTAGAAAAATGTGTATGCCGTATGTCATGCTTCTCCATATGTCAAGGTAGAGATGGCACTGGCACTCCATCTCTGCATTCCTTAGCAGTTCACAAAGTAAGCAGAACTGTGGAATAAATACACCACTTATAGCCATGTTTTAAAGCAACAATCAATCTTTAAATGTTAAAGCACATATTTCAAGCATTTTCTGTGGTTTTATATAATCACAGTCACCTTGAAAATGTTTGAGCTGTCTTTCAATGGCTATGCTTTTCGTGGAAGCTAGTTATAGTTACTATATTTTTCTCTTGTTAATAGTAATATAACTGATTTGTTTATAAGCCCTGTAATAAGTTTTGAAGCTGTAAAAGGATTACAACTTTAAAAGATTAGAAGACGTGGTCATCTGCATCTTTAAATTACCTTGTGGTTTATGGGTGCTCAATATCTCTGAATATAAGGGCCGCACATAAATCTTAGTTCTACAGTAGAATACAAAATGTATATACATGAGATAACTATGAAATCACGTGTCAGTGTGGGGTGTGTTTAAATAAAATTATATTTTATAATGCTGGCTTGAATAATTGTTACTTCATAGGTTTATAAACTCATTTGTTCAACATTTGTTCCTTTGTCATAAATGTCATCAATTAGTGTCAGGAGCCAGCAGTTTTGAAGTTGCTGATATTTATTTCCATATTTATCTAGGAGCAAATGTATCATTAAAAGATCATCTTGGTCGGAATTTCTTGCATTTGACGGTATTGCAGCCTGGAGGATTACAGCATCTAAATGAGAAGTTTCTGCAGGTACAGTAAGCATCATTTTATCTATTTCTGCTACCTGTACTAGAAAATGTAAAGACAAAAAGCAACTACCATTTCTTTTGGAATGTTCATAAAAGCTTGTGGTGTTTGTTAAGTTGCCCGGTGTCACAGAAAATAGTTTGCAGAGGTGCATATATCTCTCATGAAAACATTTCAAAGCCAATAATACAGTTTTCTTATTGCCAGGCAAAGGAATAACATAATCCCATAAATTATTTTGCTGTTGGGGATTGAATAGCTCAAGAGGTAGGCAATAAAATACAGAACTTCTCACTTCTATTTTCCCAGCTTGCATGCAGTAAAGCTAGGGGACGTGCTCATTTGTATTCAGTCAAGCTCTAGGACTTAAATAGTTTACAGCATGTTCTGCAGGAGCTTTCCGTAGACTGGACTGTAATGAAATCTTGGATTTAGTTTTAGAAAGGATTTCAAACATGGATTTGTATTTGGCTGTGCTGAGGTGAAGCACTCACATTGCTAGAGCTCAAGCTCACTTGAAAGGATAAATTTGCTAGCCTCCAGAGCTCCAGAAACAACCTTTTAAATGTGGATCAAGTATAACTGATCGTACAACATCTGCTGAAATCTGTAAACAGCTTTGATTAGTAATGCAGAATGGATTTAACCTCCCTTTTCAGCAGATGTAGAGAATTAGTTTTAAACCAGAGTGATAATTCTCAGTTGTCTGCATTGGCTTTCTAATTATTGATCATACTAAAAATTCAGACAAAGGAGTGGAGCAGACTTGCGGAAGAGATTGTTAGTTGCTTTAAGAAAGGCTATACATAGAATAGTGTTAGACAAGGTACTGAACAAAAACAGGGAAATAAAGATGAGAAAAAGAAATGTGGGAAATAAAATTACACTGTAAACCAGTGAACTGATGGTTTTTGACAGCCAGAAGTTTTGCTGCTGAACACACACTACAGACTACTGTTGCATTCTGTACAAGCCTTTTGCTGACAGCTTTGAATATTATGGTTGAATGGCAGTAAAGAAGAATCTCCTGCATTACACTTGTACTGTGGATGGGTTGCAATGAGAGTTGCAGAGTGGCAAACTGCTGTGTTCTTCAAAGAGTAGTTGTTTGAAAAAATATGACCCACAAATCAGCAGACATTAAATGCTCATTGTCGCTAAATCTACTTTTCCTGAAGTTTGTTTCTTGTTTTTTAGATACCACTTTTAAGTATTGCTGCTATTGTTACAAGCTATTAGGAGCTGTGCAGCATAAATTATGTAAATATAATTCTGTGCTTTTGGGGTTTTTTGGGGGTTAACAGATGGAACACATTAAAAATCTTGTAGTGGATGAAGATAATGAAGGATGCACTCCACTGCATTATGCATGCAGACAAGGTGTGGCCCTCTCTGTAAATAATTTACTCAGCCTCAACGTTTCCATCTACTCTAAGAGCAGAGACAAGAAGTCACCATTACACTTTGCTGCCAGGTTAGTACTGCAGTCTAGGCAATAGAATCAATGCCATTTTTTCCTCTATATTTTTTTACATTAATTTCTGTGTTTGTCTTTCAAAGCTACGGGCGCATCAATACATGTCAGCGACTTATAAGAGATATGAAAGACACAAGACTTTTGAATGAAGGTGATAAGAAAGGGATGACTCCTCTTCATTTGGCAGCCCAGAATGGTCATGAGAAGGTAGTTCAGTTTCTTCTGAAGAGAGGGGCCCTTTTTCTCTGGTAAGTATATTAATTTCTGTTCATTAAGGCAAAAAAGACTCATCACCCTATATTTTATGTCCATTTGCCGGGAAGTTATATAAATATAAATTCAATATATAGAAATATTTAATATATTAGTATACAAAAATATAAGTATACAATATAAGGCATATTTATAAAATATTTTATAAAACTAAGCTTATTGTGCCTTGCTTCAGCCTGACACACAGAATCATGGCTAGCTATAAAGCAAGGCTTCTAATGCTAGGAAAACTGAGGTTTCTCTAAATCAAATTGAGAAGAATATTGAACCTTTTGATGGAAAAAAAATATTAGTTTGGAAATGTTGTCACGTCAGCTTCACTTACAGACCTGACTAGGGGTTCTTAGGGTTAGTGTATCACAAGTACCTTGCCTTGCACTCCAAGTCCTGATTTCAGATCAGTGGTCCTTGGATCATTGGCAGCTCCACAAAAGCTTCCAGACTCATACCTGTAAAGCCAGGAGCTGAAGCTACCAAAAATTTAGAGTCCTGTTTCAAAGGTACAGTCTAGAGCTTTAGCTTTTAAGTAAGTCCTGTGCTTCCAAGTCCACTGCAGCTACAACTTGGAGCTAGGGGCCTAAGCGTTCTGAGAAAATCCTTTACCTAACAGACCTGTCATATATGCATTATATGCATTGTTTGCGACTGCAGAGGTCGCACTAAATGGACTACTTTCAAACCCTTTATTTGCGCAGTGTTCTTAGCTGGACTAGTACACCTAACAAGGGTAGAGGTGATTGTGTGTATATATATATATATGAGTATATATATATATATATATGTACTTATGTGTGTATGTATATGTGTATGTATTTAGGCTTAATTAAGGAGGTATTTAAATTTACTTAAAATTGATAAAAAGTTTTCCATTTATAATTTCTAATTTTATACTGCCACATATAAGTGATTATAAAGGCTGGACAGCCCTGCACCATGCTGCCTTTGGAGGATACACTCGCACAATGCAGATCATTTTGGATACTAATGTGAAGTGTACTGACAGAGTGGATGAGGAAGGGGTATGTGTTCACATGGCATTATTTGTTTCTTGTCTGCTATTACTTGTAGAGCAAACATCAATGGTATGCTGTTAGTAGTTTTCCACTGTTCATTGCATGTGTAGTATTTCATTTCCTGTGGCATATTTAAAGTCTGTCTGTTTCACCAGTGTTAGTTTATTGCTTAGGTTAATATATAATTGCTGAAATTGTTGTCCGATTGTTATAAATGGGAGTCAAAAAACAATGCAGATGATAGCCTAATGGAAAACATAAAATACTGCGAATGTTAGACATGTCTCTCTTGCCCGCTTTACAATGCAAGAGTATTTTAACAATCTAGTACAAATGTTGGTAACATAAATTTGAAGAGCTTATACAGATTTAGAAAAAAAAGTCCAGTATCAGCTATAGCTTGTTTGCAGATTGCTTGAAATCCATCTATTCTGCACAACGATGTCCAACAGATACAGCTCTTATCTTGGAAGTCTGGACAAACGCGTTGTCTTTGGGTCAAGACAGAATCCAGTTCCTGGATTGGAGACCTCTTCTATGGACCTGCTTGACAGTTCCATATCAGAAAACATAGGGGGGGTCATTTTAAGGAACTCTTCAGTTTCCAAAATAGAAAGTGCTGCTAATTTCTCTGAGAAGTGGTGTTGGAAACATTTAGAATTATTAGATTAGGAATAAATCTTGTCTGGAAGTTAATGAGAAGCCAATGCTTAGTTCTTAATTTCCTTCAGAAAAATCTGGGAATGCTTTCAAAAGTCAGCTTCAGTGGGACACTCGTTGCCTTACTTGTATAAAAATACCAAGGGAAAAAAAATGTTGCCCTTATAAAACTGTGCCTGCAGATTTGATTGTATGAGCACATCTGGATATAGTTGGATGCTTCTCTTCCTGATTTTCAAATGTTGGTGTTCTCTATCTGTAGATGGCATAATTTTTTACCTATATATGACTTGCAGTTTGTTAGTTATAGAACTAGAAGATATTAATGAATTGGCTTTTCTTACCCACAGCTGAGTTTCTTCTTCAGATTTAGCACTGCTGTATATGTAGATGTAGCATAAAGAACTTGTCTGTAATCTCTGTCAGAATTTCTGTAACAATATTCTACTTTTTAATGTTGCTAGTAAAGATATTCAGAACTTGCAACTGAGAACAGTATGTGGCTTTTCAGTGTGGGAAAGGACTGAAATACATATTTTATTTTTTTAAATGATTCTCCTTGATGCACTGCTGTACTACTTTCCTGTGCAGAATACAGCTTTGCACCTGGCTGCAAGAGAAGGACATGCAAAAGCAGTAAGGTTACTTCTTGACTATGGTGCAAAAATTCTGTTCAACAAAGCAGTAGCTTCTTTTTTCCATGAAGCAATACACAATAGGAGAAAAGATGTAGTGTCTGCTGTAATTTTGCACAAAAGGTAAGGTACTCAGAAAATGCTTTTTGAATTTCTGTTGTTTTGTTTTGTCTTTAACTGAAATTAAGTTCTGAAAACCTGTAGTTTAATAAGTAAGGGTGAGTACATATTTTAAAACTCCGGAGACTATGTAGTGCTCTAGTGAGAGCAAATGAAAAATGGCATAACTGTAATCGACGTCAGATATGTGGCATGTTGTTTTTCGTATTAGACTGAGTATTCATAATCTGTTAAAAAAAAAAAAACAACCAAAAAAAACCAACCAACATGTAGAAGTAAATAAATAATCTTTCCCATGTCTTCCCTCTTATGTACATAAATTTGGCCTTTCACAAAATGCTTCAATACATAGAATTTTAATCAAAATGTGAGTGCATGTGATACCAAAATTGTTGTTTTAAATGTTGCGGATACTTTTAAAAATAGCCTCACTTCAGGAATAGAAGTGTTGCACCATTGCCTAATGAGCACATCTCTTGGTAACAGTTGCAGGAACACTGCCAGTATTTTACTTATTTGTTATTACTTACCTAATCTTATAATCCAAGATTCCAGCTTTAGTTCAAGTTTCATATTTTTTAGAAGGACTTAGCATAGTTGAAACATCTCTGTTTAACTAATAACAGAATTAAACATTGATCATTCTTAGAGAAGCTTCCAGAATGTTACACAATTAGTCCCCAAACGGCTGATTTTCCAATTAATGGTATGCAAACTTGTTAGATATTGTGATTTGCAAGATAATATCATAAATTAAAGTCAAATACTCTAAAAGTAGATAAATTGAAAGAGAAGCAACTAGTTCATTTTCCATTATCTTAATTCATTTTTGCAGATGGGAAGAAGCTGTTGTGACATTCTCTCACTATTCTAGTGCCAATAAGTGTCCTTTGCTAGAAATGGTTGAGTATCTTCCCGATTCATTTAAAGTAAGTTTTCCGCACATATTAAAGAAATTACTACACAAAACCCCCTTAGTGACTTTGCATCATTTGCCATTGTTTTTTAATGCTGTCCTCACTCATGCGTATTATTGTAAAATAGAAACAATATAAATTCACAAGTTGATTTAACTGTATTTTAGTGACAATTTCAGTTTGTTCAGTTTAATTTCTTTAATATTAGGAAACTTCTCAGTTTCCTGAGGTCAGTGGAGTTATAAGAATGTGAAAGTAGTATAGAAGTAATGAAAGTCAGAAGATAACTGGGTTCAAAACAATTTGAGATATTTTTACCTTCTGAGCTAACTGTTAAATGATGCCACAGAGATGCTTTTTATTAAAATAGTGAATGACTTGGTATGTATGTATTCATAATCACTTCACATTTGATACTTGTAAGGTAGCATGTAGTCCTGTAAACTTCATAGTTTCATTATTTAACTCCTACATGGGCGTTTATGTCTTCAAAACATATACCATAAAATCTGACTGAATCATCACTTCTGTGTATTTGATTGCTGTATTTGAAGGTCATTTTCTTCAGGTAGAAACATACTCTTTCTTATGAACATTATCTATATCACCTTAATTCACTTTTCTGTTCATCTGCAAAGCTTGTTTTGGACAACTGCATAATTGAGTCTTCAGAGGAAAAGACAAGTCGAGACTTCTATGTAAGTGGATGAAAAAATTTATGAAGACAGTACATTTTATGGTCTTAGGTTGGAATATGCCACAGTATGCTTGGCTGCATGTTAGCAGTGGTATATTATCTGGATAATAATAAAGTTAGAAAATCATCAGCTTGGCTTTTAGCTACTAATACTGAACTAGATTAAAAGTCATCTTAAATATTTTCTATTGTTGCAAATATAGTTCTGTAATTGGTAAATTGAAATCAGTCAATATTTTAACTTGATTTATGATTAATTCAGTAGTTATTCACCTGTAACTGTATTTGAATTTGTGCTTTTAATATATATTTGGCAAAAAACTCCACAGTATTACAATAACTTTTAAAAATAACTTCATTGGGTATTGGCAGTCTTCAACTGTGAGTCTCTTTTTGATTCTCAGCAAGCCACTGATTTAATTCTCTTTATTGCCTCTGTGACACTGAAATGAATACATTTTTTACTTGAAAGTTTGGGAAGCACGCAGTATGTATACTTTAGTAGTTGTGTCAAGTTCATATGAAGAGGCACATTTGTAGATTAGTATCAGATCTTAACAGAAAATGCATGTGACTGATCTAACTTTGTTATTTGGGCTGTAAATGGCTTTGAAGTTCAGTTCCTGTAATCTTCATGCTTATGCATTTTAACAAGTACAACATTAAACTTGAGCAATCCATAGACTTTATCTTTGCTGTGTTAATTCTTGCAATCAAGTTGAGTATCAGAGGTTGTGGATATTTCAAAATAACAGTGATAAAAGACATAAGATCTATTTATGCATATCAAAAGCATGCCTATCATAAGTAGTACATTCGTCGTCAATAATTCAGTCATGTTTCTTTTTTTTTTAAATTCTTGACCAAAATCTTTAGTAGATTGCATTCACTCTATATGTTGCCTTTGCAATCATAATGAGAACCTTATCAATGATTAGTCTTCATTAGTAACAGAAAACATGCAAATTTTCTACTACTCTACATATTCTTTATATTGTGTTATCGAAGCCATATAACTTTAATACAAGCTTTTCTTCAAGCTTTTCTTCAAAGTCAACAGTAAAACAAATTGTAGTTATGAGAATGACCTTTTTAAACTAATAATTTCAGGAGAAATGTGTACTTTTTATTTTACAATTCAAAATGGGTGTTTAATCATCTTACAGTCACAGATGTGTATCTTGATGGCATGTGTTCACTGGCAAAGTAACTAGCAATCAGTATATGCCAATATTCTAATTACTTTGACTCAATATGTCTTTTTTTGTCTCTAAAGGATAACCTTTTTAAAATTAAATACATTATCTCAGTCTTAGATAATTAGTTTCATTTAAATGCTGGTGTGTGTTTATTATTCAGATTGAATATAACTTCCGGTATCTTCAGTGTCCCTTGACACTTAACAAGAAACTGAAGGATGATGAAGACATTTTCTATGAACCACTTACCACTTTAAATGTGAGTTCTGTATTTTACGCTGACATAATTCCATGCTTTCTTGCTCTAGATAAAATCAAGAGGTTTGAATTTTTCATAATAATATTTCTTCTCTGTATATTTAAAGTATATTGGAATGAAATATGGGCAAAAGTTCTTACAGTCTAAGTTAAAAATAGCATTTCTTTTAGTTTTGGATAAAAATTCTTAGTTTATTTAAACAACTGTGGATGTTTCAAGAGAGCATGCTGTACATGCAGGTAATAATACATCAAAGAAAACCATACTCCAGTCATTGTAGTGACCATGCACTGGAATGTAAGGCATTGAAAAACCTGACAAAACTTGTTTTTTCACATGCTAATTGCAAAATACTTTCTGTGCCTAAAACAAACATAGCCAGTCTGTTCTCTCATTCTTTGTCAGAAAATGCTTACAGAACAGAATTTCTGGCTTAATTTGATTACTCTTTGGGCTTCCTGTTAGCATTTAGACTTGGTATACTGTCTAATAATAAATAGATATTTTCTCATTAAATGTAACTAGAAAAGCTTGGTAATCTCAGAGTTATAGTTGGTAATAGTCTGTACAACTTTTTGAAGCTCTAAATAGACTAACAGAGCAGCAGGAAAGAAGCTGGATGCCTCAGCAGAGAGAGAAGGCAAAGTAGTAATAGCTTCGGGCCAGTGTGCATAAACAAAAGAACTTTGCAATATCTTACAGACATTTTAATTTTCATTAGGCTAATATTCAAGGAAAGAAGGTGGTTTACCCAGTTTTGTAAGGACTTTTACTTAGCTAGCTAAATGAGGTAAGCTTGATCCTTCTGCTTTCTTGCTTTGTAGGCCATGGTACGCCACAATCGCATGGAGCTGCTCAGTCATCCAGTGTGTAAAGAATATTTGCTTATGAAATGGTAGGTGTATTTTAATGTACATAAATATCATATTGCATGTCAGGATGAAGGTTATTGTGCTTGGAAGTTGTTTACTAAGGTGTACATATCTATAGCATTAACTGAAATTAATATCTTTTCCATATAACCTCTCATGAGCATAATTAGAATATGCTGATGACTATAATATAAAATGTAGCTTAACATTTAGTAATGATTCTTTGATATTTATAGCAAAGATAACCACTATTGGTGTTTCCACTTTATTACAAAAATATATAGGAGGATTGATGACTTAGAAAGGAACAGTATTTCAGGATGGCCAATACACTTCTGTCCACATAAAGCTCAATAAACACATCCATCACAAAAGAACATTTTAAGAAACGTTTATTTCCTCATCTTGAAAACATTGTTGGCTGTTACATTTGAATGCATGCTCTTCTAAACTTATAAAGTGTTGTAACTTTAGCGTTCTCACTTTCAAGGATGGCCTATGGGTTTCGAGCACATCTAATGAATTTAGGCATATATTCTCTCGGTCTCATCCCACTGACTCTTCTGGTCACTCACATACAGCCAGGAAGACCTTTGAATGGAACAGATATCTATGAAGCAAGGCCATTAGAATACAAGGTACTGAGTTTTCTTGCTAGCTACAATATGATTAGAATATTTGTTGCAAAAAGGTATGATTATCTAAATAATTTCTAGAATTACGATTAAACAACTCTAAGGAATAGAAGTATATCTTTATAAGTGGCAACTTCTGTAGGTAGTTTTCAATTCTTATTTCTTGCTTTTAGTCTTTTCTGAAAATTTTTCGTCTGATACATGGTTACTTCAATGTCTTCCCTAATGTGAATCTTTCTGTAATGTGGAAGAAGAAGGATTAATATGTACTTAATTTTGAAAAGACAGAATCCAGTGGATTCTTTAGTTTCCTATGTCCATTTAATTTTCAACCCAAATAACTGGATATTGCACATTTAAAATTTGACCTAGAAAGAGCAGTCATTAATAAAGTGCTTTTGAGTATTCAAATATATCTTTCTTTGCCCATGTTATGTATTACTTCCCCTTGCAGGCCCAGTATTTTTCTTCACTAGGCTCATAAAGTATGAGGCTAAGACAGAACAATTTCTGCCAGTCTGTATATAGGTACTTCATGTACAACAGTAGTGAAAAATGTAACAGCAGGAATCATTCATACATGGATGGAAAACTCTCTGAGATATTTTTAAGTATAATGGTTGTTTTCTATAATCCCTGTTCATAAACTTAAAAGAATAAAAATAGAAAAAATTTTGTTGTGCCAGAATGTCAATGATATACCCCCATTTTGGAATTACAGTATCTCAAAGTGAAAAACTTGGTCAGGTAGCAAAGTCGCACTGTGGTAAGTGTGGGTCTACTCTAGTAATTTATGAATATTGATCTTGTGCATGGTATGCATAGGATGGAAATGATGCCTTAGTTGGGGTCTTAAGGAAAGCAAGCAAGGATGAACCCTGTCTTAGGATAAAACTGCCCTCCATATATACTTTGGGGATGCTAAAAGACAAAGCTCAAACTTTTTTTCAGAAGCTGGAACTGGAATAATTAGGATAACATGGTGAACCAACGAGCTTAGACTTGTCAGTTCCACCGCTGCAGGAGAATGGAGTTTTAGAAAAGAAATGTATTGGTGTGACTGGTGGATGTCCTTTTTTCGTAAGGGTGTCCTTCCTGCAGTTAAAACTAAGCAGTATTCTCTTTTTTAAGAAGACTGTATTGTCCCAAAGCTGAACATTTTGCTAGACTTCCAGAGAAGTAACTGCAAGTTCTGCTGTCTATTGAGCCTGTGAGTAAAACTCGTGCATAGCATTACACTCCTGTGTTCATGTGAAGCACAGGAGAGTCAGAGCTCTCTATCCATGGCATGAAGTACATATTCTGAGAAGAGACACCTGTGTCATTAGCCACGAAATGGTAACATGCTGGTCTTAATGGAGACAAGGTCTTATTGTGTGGCGAACTCTTCAAACGATTAATTTCAAAATTGTGATTTTATTGCTAAATGCAGTTCTTTTGGGAGATAAAAGACATAGAACTGAAATAGGAACTCAAAAAGGTTATGCTAGTAGAAATATGAGATGAAATAAAATAAACTCAAGGGATATAGAAGATTCACAAGGATAGCCTCATATATGAAAAAAATCACGTACCCATCCCAGCACATGTGGGATTCTCAAAGATTTGTGTGCCAGAACTAGTAGAAATGAAGAATTCGCCTCCACTAACTCATCTTCCTACTGGAAGACGGGAGAATGACAGCAGCTGCCTACAGAATACAGAGGGATAACTCAGACTGACCCAGGTCCTCAAATCATCCAAGACTGAATGGAAAAAGAATAGTTGCAAATGGGTGTCCTGTCTTCCTGTCTTTCAATGAATAATGATGCCAGCTGGTAGAGAAGTGGTGCGCTGAACAGGATCCGTGAAGGTGCTGGCTGAGAGACTAGAGCAACAGCAGTGTATATGAAATGTCATGCACTGGAGGAGACAATGTCATGATGACCTGGCAATTGGAATGGAGTGCACAGAAACTGTTTATCATGGAAATGCTCAAACTTTCATACTTGGTTTGAATTATTTAAATACAATATACTTGACATGGATTTCACAATAAATATTAGTAGAACAGACTTCAAATAGTAATAAGCTTATATGAAGTAACCTAACAAATGTAATGTTTATGTAGTAGGTAGAGCTGAAAAAAGAATTAATTTAATAATTTCTAATTTGTTTTGTGCTCTGATTTTTGTTTCAGAACTCATACTTCACAAGGGTGTGTATGTGTTTAGTTTTAATTATGAGTTTACTGGGAATCTGCAAAGAAATATTTCAGCTGATTCAGCAGGTAAATACATAGAGAAATAACATTAATCAGACAGTGTGTTTGCATAGCAATTTGTGTGATATTGAAATAAATCTTTTTTTTCCCTTTTAAAAAGGGAAATACCAGTTTATAAAAGATTAAAAAGGAGAAGAGGATTTGAATAGTGCAGTGAGTTCAGTTGTTTAATGATGCATGACTTGTAAATATGTATCTATCTCTCTTAAATCCTAGAAATTGAAATATTTGTTGGATTACTCCAATCTGCTGGACTGGACAATTTATACGACAAGCATAATTTTTGTGTCTTCTTTATTTATTAATACACCAGCTCATTTGCAGTGGGAATGTGGAGCAATTGCTGTATATTTGTCTTGGATGAACTTCTTGCTTTACCTTCAACGGTAAAAGTTATTAACACACTTTACAATAAAATACTTTAAATATTTTCAGATATTTTTCGTACCCTAAACCATGAATGATTGAGTGTGATAGCCATATATTTTATGGGTTTTTTTCAACCTATACAAGTTTCCAGGTTAGGACAATAGGAATTTTTTAATCTACTACACTGTAAAGTAGTTTTCAGTGCTTTACATATAGAGAATAACAGCATGTATTTTGCCAACTGAAGAAACAAGAAGAATTATTTTAATGTTAAGCAAAGCCACCACATATGTCTTTTTAAAAACGTTTCATTATTCTGTAAGGACTTTCACTTTAAAAAAAGAAAAGAGTTATGAATTACAAGAGGCCTAAGGAAGTCTGTTTTTATAATACCTGGGAGAAGGTAAATTCTTTTATCATTTCACGGATTAAATGGCACACCCTAATTTTCTACACCATATTGTCCCTTAAAAGAATTACAAAGGAGGAAATTATTTCTTTAGTTGACACAAGGTCTGTTTATTGCTAATGATCTTAAAGCTGTCACTGGTACAATAGTGTCCAAGAGTTATAGACTGCAGGAGAGCTGGGTGGAGAGAAAAATTGTGCTTAAGACTAATAAATTAAACGTCTTTGTTCCTGAGCAGAACTGCCTTGCACAAAGATGAGGTGTGGCTGATCAGCAAAAAAGCGCTGATTTGGAGCTGTTCGGAAAATAAGGATGGCAGTGTGTGACAACAGTGCATATATGCTCTTCTGATTCTTACTGTATATATGTGCTAATCACCCCCACAAGGTCTGGCAGACAAACATGTCATTTGCTGATTAATTTCAGGGTCATTTTACTGTAGTTGGGAAGCTTAAGGCCAAGTTTTGTAAACAGAGTTAATGTCAGAGTGAGAATCTTTATGGTGCTGCCTCTGCTGGCAAACCTTATCCTACACATGCCTGACCTTAGATGACTAATGAATGGGCATGTCCTCCCTGCTGTGTGCTGTGGGGAAAATGGGGCTTGAACCTAAATAGTACAAAGTAAATTAATGATTGACCAACATCCCTTCTTCTGCTAGATGAAATGCTTCCCTGGCCTTCATATTCTTCATTTGTATAGCAGTAGTACGCATCATTTTTCTAACTCATTCGGGCCATCTCTTCTCAAAGCAGCCTGTAGCTCTGTTGACTTCAGTGGCTTTTGCCTAATAAGTACCTGATAAATAGGACAATATTAGGTTTGCTTTACTTCCAGCTTGATCTTTTCAGCCTTGCACGTAATATTTCAGGGGGAAAATCCTGTTGGGGAGTTTTCTCAGTGGCTACTGTTGTAGCAAAAACCAGTCATCTGGTCCCTGAATCTAGCAGAGGACATAAATTCCCAAGTTCAGGTTTGGGGGAAAAAGTAGCTTAATCTGCTTTATGACAATTCATGTTCTGAGATATACTTTTTGTGTAAGCCAAGAGTGGGAGAGGCTTGCCAGATGACAGACTGTTGTTGGAAACACTGATGTCTTAAAATTATGCTGCTCTCCCTCTCTTCCCAAGAAATGTGTTTCTTTTTGTTTGCTTGTTTTCCATCCTTTGTAGTGCCACAGATTTTTAAATCAGGCATGTGGCTGGTAGGTAGGTCTCGATGCCAATTGTCCTTTGTTCTGGTTACTAATTTGCTTCAAAAAGCAGCAAAAAAATGGGATAATTTCCTGATGTTAGTATTCCAAGTGCAACAGTTGTAGAATATTGTACTGTCTGTGGCTATAGAGAAAGTACATGTTGCTCATGAAAAATAGTATCTTGATAAACTACTGCTCTGGTGCATTAAAATACAAGATTATGTGGTTTAGGCTTGCTGTAAATAAGACCGCTTGCATTGTTTTGGATGTGAAAGTACAAGACATTTGTACCATCTCAGAATGTCTCAGAGAGGCAAAATGTCTCTTTTCACACATGAAAAATGACATTTCTTATTGCCTTACATAAATAACTGTAAGGGACTCTAACTTCAGTATTTAATAGTTTGGTAGTGGACTAAGCTATCTGGAGTGCCAGATGAATGGTTGGACTCAATGATATTAAAGGTCTTTTCCAACCTAAACAATTCTATGATTCTGTATCTTTTCTGTATACTTATCATCTAGATTTGAAAACTATGGCATCTATGTTGTGATGTTCTGGGAAATTTTGAGGACGTTGATACGGATTGCTGTCGTTTTCTTTTTCCTGATATTGGCCTTTGGACTAAGTTTCTTTGTCCTTCTGGGTTCACAGGTTAGTTAAATGGCATAATTAATTTTTTATCATTATAAATATTAATTTTTACTAAAGAATCTCAAGAGGTTATTTACAGATTTCGTTAGTCCGTGTTTTTTCTTGATTTTGGTATTTCTTTTTTCAGCAAACATATAGCACACCTCTGCTTTCTGTAATGAAGACATTTGCAATGATGCTGGGAGACATTAATTACCATGATGCATTCCTTGATCCATTACTAAGCAGTGAATTGCCATATCCTTTCCTGAGTTACACAGTTCTCATTATATTTACCTTGCTTATTCCGATCCTTCTTATGAACTTGCTAGTAAGTAAGCTATTTATTAATATATAGAAGTATTTAAGCACAGGTTTATACACAGTTTTAGGATATAGAATTACTTTAGTGCTGATTCATGACATTCATTTACTATGTAACAAATTGGTATTTTCAGCAACATATTAAAAAGCTGCCTTTCGCTGGACTCCTTTCCTCTCCAGTTTACTGTTCTGTTTTCCCACAGTTAACCATTGCAGGGTTATGTTGCATATCTTTAGGTAGCAACCATGATGGAATTTGAATTGGAGCAGCAATGTATTATTATGCGGTCTTGATAAAGAAAATTAGGGAACAATGATTTTTGTTCAACCTCTTGCTAAATTATAACCTAGAGCTAACAATATATTTTTTATTAAGAAGCCAAACTCCAGATCTTTAGTGAACACAAAGCAGTAGTAGTCAGCAGTAGTAGTCAACAGTAGTATTAAAACTAACTAACAAGCCTAACCTGGACAAAAAGAATCAGGAAACTTGGTAATGGAAAGAAAGGTGGAAAATGTGTAATACATCTTCAGCCATGTTCAATTCAACATAAATTTTATTTTATTTTTTTTTTTAGGAAATCAAGTTTTTATATAAGCTGAGCAATAAAAATCAAACATTTCCATTTTTTAAGTTATTTATTGCTGCCACAATTCTATCCAATGAAGAGGTCAACAAATTTTTTACAAAACAGCAATAATGAAGAATCAAAAAAAGAGATGTTATTCTAGACAAATTGTTGAAGTAGCTCTTTAGTGCCTTACTGGAGGATGAATAGTTGGCATTAAAAAACTTTCTACATTTCTTGATATGGATTTCCTAAATACGCACATAAGGGGGGCGTTTCCAGATTCAAGTGAAACAAAATAAATTTAACTTTAGAGTCATTATAGATTTAAATATGAATAAGAAATACAATTCAAATCACAGACTACAATAAAAATAGATAATTGAGTCTTTCTTGGCATTTTTAGATTGGTTTGGCTGTTGGGGACATAGCTGAAGTACAGAAATATGCTGCACTCAAAAGGATTGCAATGCAGGTAAGTAGCATACCACAGAAGCACTAACTATAGGAAGTAGGTATCGTTGTTAGAACACCACTTATTTAATTAATTGAGTTATATTTCTTTGCCGTCAGAGTGCTCAGGAAGGATGTTGTCTTGCAATTTCAGATAGGACTATGAAATAATTTTTAATCATGTTCTGTTTGACAGAATTATGGTTGTCTGCAAGAGGCTTATACTCTACATTCTGTTCTTCTAGATGCATATGATCCATATTTCTGTAGCAATTTGGTAGCATCTCCTGAACAGGCACTCGTGTAACATACTTGTTTCTACCCAAGGGAAAATTTCTCACAGACATTCCACTGGCACCTTAATCTGTAGTGACTCTGTCCTAATCTAGCAAAAGGATATAGCATAATTAAAGAGAGAAAGATTACCTCCCATTATGATTTGGCTTAAAACCTGTGGCTATAATAGGCATTTTGTCTTTTGACTGTTTCTGCCCTGTAATTCTGTACTGCGACCCACAGTGTACTAAGGAACTATTTGAGCCATTGCACAGAAGTTAACTCAGTTTTGGAACCAGTTTAGTTATAAGAGTGCACATCTATGTATAATTAATTCTGTTAGGATAATCAATACTGCTATGACTAGATGATTTTAGTGTCTGAGCTGGACTGTTGAAATATTATACTGTTGCAGCATAGATACTCTGAGACTTGACATCTAATAATAGTGATTTGAATATAATGACATGATAGTTATTTTCACGTGATAATATGTCTTTGTCTTAAGAGAATATATCTTATTTTAAATGCAAAAATATGTTTAGGTTAATCTTCACACCAACTTAGAGAAGAAGCTACCATTTTGGTTCTTAAGTCGGGTGGACCAGGAGTCAATTACTGTATATCCGAACAGACCAAGATACTGTGGATTTATGGTAAGATGGTGAATTTTAAAGTAAAGAATTCTTACTAAAATATGATAAAATTGACTTACTTTGTACACAGATTGCTAGGAACATTGCCTTAATAAGACTCAATCATTAACTGACATCAGTGGAATCATGATTAGGCCTTGACTATTGTCAGTGAAAATGATAAATCAGTTTTAGTGCAGCCTAACTTATTCAGATATAATTAGTGTTTGAATTCTCAGTGATCTGTGACTTTATTAAGCAGAACAAGCTACAGAAGTTATTCAGACAGAAAATAGAGTTACTCCCTTTTGGCATTTCTTCTTTTATTTGCTTACTTTTGATTTCAGCTGTTGTTGGTAGACAAGTTTTCTGATTTAAACAAATTTTGTAAAACATGTTTAATATACAAGAAATAACTTCATAACTGAAACTCTTTTCAATTTTAACACTATGTGGAGACTGTTACCATTCACTTATTTGGGATTTTTAATTTATTGTCAGACTATATTGTCTGATTTCAGTTTGGTTCCATGTTTTGTTTAGAGCGTGTTCCAGTATTGCTTTGGGTGTGAGGATTCTACCACAGATGCACAGAGCACTGATACAACATTAGAACTGGAAGTTCTGAAGCAGAAATACAGGTATTCATTGGTTTATTTTACTGCTGTAAAAATAAACAAGATTACAAATATAGTGCTATTTTTAAAAATGTTCTAAAGGTCCATATTGTACTTAAAAAGTGAAATTCAGTGTGTCTGGTGTCCTTAAGTATGCTTTCTCACTATGGTAACTTAGTATTTTGTATTCTGCAATGTATTTACCTTCAAAATACTTGGTGTGGTAGAGAAATATTTTTATCCCATGGCAGAGAAAGATGACAGGCTTATTTGTTCATTAAAGTAAACTGAAGTAACGGGGAAAATGCATTTTCATTTCAGAATTAGAAGTTTGTGTGTGGAGGTTTTCAAGGGTTATTTTAAACTCACAATTGATGTAATTCCAATTGGTTTGTAAATATACACAATCTTTCTGCTGGTCCGATGTTAAATCTGCCTCAGCTTGTTTCCCCAAAAATGGATTGGTGTCCTGGTTCGTCTTTGAACAGATCATCTGTTTCAAAAAGCCTTGGAAGGAATTCTCTGTACTTACTTTTCTTATTCATCTTACAATATATCCATAAGAATCACTTCAGAAAAGCTGGGGAAATCTATTATTTATCACTCTGTCACATTCTCCCCTGCTCTTTTTCTCTCTCTTTTTATTTCCCCTCCCCCTCCTTTTTTTCTTTTAGTCTGTTAAGTTTTTGTCTCGCTGCACAGATTCTGATTAAGTATTTTTTTAGATGAAGGACTCAACAAGAATTGAAGGGGAATGAAAATACACTTTACAGATGTAGGCAAACCACGGAATTTAGCAAGTCTTTTGCATCAGTAGTTTTAATGATTTAAATGTCTTTTGGAACCAAATGACAAAGCCTGTTATAAGCTGTATGCATATTTTTTTATTTTTTTCTTTTCCCTTTTTTTTTTTTTTAGGCTCAAAGATATATCAACACTGTTGGAAAAGCAACATGACCTCATTAAATTAATTATCCAGAAAATGGAGATAGTGTCAGAGGCTGAGGATGAAGACACCAATGATTTGTTTCAGCACAAGTTTAGGAAAAGGCAGTTAGAGCACAAGAATAGTAAATGGGATACAGTGTTAAAAGCTGTTAAAACAAATGTGCCCAACCCAAGCACAGAAAAGAACAATAGCTTTTTCTAGACATGGCTGTGATATCATGTTGTGTTATCATTCTGGTTTACTTTAGGGTCACTTTTTTTCTCTTATTGTCTGTGCATAATGTTAATGTGATACATCATGTATTCAAATATAAAAAAAGGCCAGATCCAAAAAAAAGGATGCAGGTGCTCAAAACAGTATTTAAGGAGACTTAAGATGTCTGTATCCAAAACTGTGATCCTAAAAGTGGCTGGCTAATCAGGAAAGTGCCTAACTCACCAGATGCCAACCTTGCTGTCCTGACAGTTCCCAAGGCTTCTGCCTAGATCTGTTCCTGGATTTGGTCCTAATACTCTTAGGTCTGTACTTAATTACAGTTTACTTAATTTTCTGTTACAACTATTTTTAGAATTTACAAATTTTTAGAAATTTAAGCTCTAATCATTTACTATTCAGTTGTTTTGGGAAAGCCAATGGGCTTTATGTAGCTTAAAGTAAAAAGTAAGTAACAAGTAAGAAACTAACCTGACAGATTGCATTAGAAGTTTTGCTGAGTAAGGACTGCAGGATCAGGCCTGAAAGGTAAGAAATAAGAAGATCATGAAATTGTAATGGAAGGGAAGGACAGTCTTCTATAGATAACTGTACACAGTTCTCAGAGGGATCATTTATACTAGCATGCATACAGCAACGATAAGATGACATGTTAAATATTAGTCATTTATAACTTGCTGCCCTTATACTGCTAATGTAATTTTGGCCTTCCTGATAACCTAAAACTGACCTTGCTACTTTAATCTGCACTTTGGTTTTATTATTTATTTACTGGATATTCAGTGCATTATGTAATATACAGTAATATGTCAAATAAATATTAATTAAGCTATGCTTAAGTACCTGAGTATAATTGTTTCAAACCCACTGCTAATAAACTAGTTATGACTATATGTGGTTGTAACAATCTGTGGTCTGCTTTTGAATTCAGGCATTCTTTCTAAGAACTTAATATACATTAATTCTTCATGTAAAGAACAGTTATGATTCCTTTTTATTTAAAAGGTAGCCACGAGAAGGTAATTCACATTGAACAGAACTTGTCCAACATTCAGAAAACACAGGAAGATGCACTGTGTATTAGTGAGACTTGTGCCTTAAAACTGCTGTGGATGGCAATGCTGTTCAGTAAGAAAAACGCTTTCTAGCCCAAGTGTTTTATCCCAGTTTTGAGGCCAAATCCTTGTCTTGTCAAATAGAGAAAGGAGGAGGCTATCACTGGTTTTGCCTATTCAACTATGGTTACTAAGGTGAGCAGTTGCTTAATATCAAGTGATGGAGCGTTTGGAGTTTGTTTCTCTTCACTAGCCAGATTCATTGATACCTTTGAATCCTGTGGCATAAATCCACACCACTTGTAACTGAAGATGTTTGCTGTTAAAACTGGAGTCCTGTTCTGGGTTTGCCTCCCAGAGTCCGCACAGGCGTTTTGCATTTAAGTGTGACTGTAATAGGTCAGTTAAGTGAGCTTGAGGCAGAAAATAAGCAATTGGCTACTCCATTCAAATGGCAAATTGGGGACATGGACATAATGCACCGCTGCATGACTGTGCCCACAGTTATGCTCCTGGGTGCCCTAGAGGCCCCATCCTGAAGTCTGCCTCTGGATCACATCTGCTGTTGTGGTCTGGTGTGTACCACCACTTTCATGTACCCAGGGGGAAAGAAGTGCTTTGCACAGACAGTGGAGCATGAAGGTGTCTCCAGTTTTCTCTTGATAATGAGGGGATGGGGAATGTGTGCTGCAAAGCACGCTGTATTTGCCCCGCATGCTGCAGGAGGAGAAGCTGTAGGTTTAGCTTCAGTGCTAAGCCTATTGTGACACAGTGAGTCAGGGAGAGAACCAGAAAGCAGAGTCAGAATCAAGAAAGTAAAATTGAAGGTAACTGCAGTCATTGAAATTGCACTGTAGCCTCTAACCTCACATCTATTCCTGTGAATAAACTGGATGGGCTTCTGAGCTACTTTGCATCTGCAGCTCCCTCTGTCAATGGAAGCAAGAATGTCCAGGTTCTCGGGATAAGGCCAAGCTTGAAAAAGGTAGACTTTCATTTTTTCTTTTAATGGCAGAAAAGTAATTTCAAATTCCTGACAATCTGTACCATTAACACTAGATGGCAGTGAGTGATAACATTTTTTAGTAAGTAAATTGGGCCTGAATGCATAGTTTTAATTGACGAGGAACAGCAGTACAGTTACAGCAGAAGCAAAGTAGTCAGCATTCAAGTTTTAAAGATTGAGCCTTTCAAGCCCCATTAAACAGAACTCTGAGCCATTTATACACAGCAACTCTTCAGCTTTTCTGAGCATTTAACTCACAATTTGAGAAACATTTTCCTTCCTCCCCTCCCACCCCCGCCCAGCGTGTGCGTTGGTTGTGTCCTTCCTTT